>CAUYLG010041527.1:0-42683 GCA_963573385.1 Cacajao melanocephalus | reverse complement strand
AAAAAGAGCTGGCACAAAACCATCGTGAATGACTGCCTCTCTGGATGTAAATTTTTAAAAATATTATTACAGTATCATAGTCCCCACTAACAACAGCTGGGGTACATATAACAATGTATTGTGAAATTAAGTGTATTTATTCTCTTTACCAATAGCAAATGCTACCCTACCTTAGTTAAAACCAAGACTTGCTTCAATCAATGCTGGTTTGTAAAAATAGCAAAGCAATGAATGCTGAAAACCAAAGCTGCATTACTTGGGGTTAAATCAGTTTCTACTTAAACTTAGAACACAGGTCAAAACTTTTAGTACTAAAAGGCCTCAAAATAATTAGTGACAGAAATAGTGTTATTAATTTGCTAAGCTCAACAATAAGTAATTCCTTAATTAAAATCTTTGAGATATAAATTTAATGACTATTCTCTTCAGAAATGACATACTTGGATTATGTTAATCATGACAAGCCCTATTAGTCACACATATAAACATAGCCTCATGCAATCATTTGTCTGTATATGTTACTCTTAGTTGCATGAGCACAAGAGGTTTAATATCTATATCTTTAAGAAAATACTTGATATTATAAACAGAGTAAAAGACATGATATAGTAGTGATTACTGGAAAAAAAAATTAGCAGCTTAAATCTATCTATATTTGAAAAAACGTAGTCACAAGTACCACAAATGCAGAATCAGAGCAGCAGGAAGGTTAGTGCAATTATACTTCTCATAAAAAAAAAATTCTGAATCACTGCTATTTAAAAACACCTTGAAGCAAGTCTTTTGTTTTAGAGATTTTCTTTAAACTAAGGTAGCAAACATTTTGCCATGTAATGGCAGTGTTATATGCCGTTATCTTGCTTTGTATAAAGAAAACAACATGAGAGATTTTTAATACTGGAGTTTGCTTACATTACATATTTAAGCTTCTACACAGAATGATGGACACTTTGAGAAGCTAATCCTTATCCAGAAACATTTTAATCTCTTAAAAAACAAAGCAAAACAAACAAACAACAAAAACCCAAAACTACTTTGCTCCTTTTCACAATAGTGCACATTTTTACCATAATTTAGTTATGGCTACAAAACATCAGAAGATTTTTTTTTTAATGTATCTTCTCTATGGTAATTAAAAAAAACCTTTGTGCCCTTCTAGTCATTAATTGGCAGAAATATGTCCCAAAAAAGAAACTATTGCATTTAAGCCACATCACCAAAAAACAAAGAAAACAAAAATTAAAAAAAAAAAAAAAGCAAAGCAAAGCAAAACAAAACAAAACAAACAGAACCAACAGAGCATAATACCCTTTTACTGATGTGTCTTACAGATCGACATGACCAAAGTCATAAGTTTTCATTTAATTTCCGATTCCCCCTTCCACAACATGCACCAACTGAATATATGCTCTGGGAGCCATAAAATGTACCAAACATCTACCTCTTCAAAAGAATGCATTAAAATATTTAAAGAATTTTTTGTTGTTTAAAAGGTGAAAAAAATATAAACAAGAAACTGATTCACTCCCTTACTTCATGCATCCATAATCTAAACCAAAAACAAAATTTTAAAGCAAGAACAAACTACTGCTGCAAGTTTTTGTAAGTCCATTTTCTCTGTACATACAAACTGCTCACTACTGAAGGGAAAAAAGAATATAATCCATGGTGTCTGCTGATTCAAAGGGGAGAAACAAGGCTGTCATTTAGTATCCAAAAACTGGTACATATATGTTCTGCTTTTATAATGTATATTTTTCTCTCTTCTGTTTTTCATATCCAAAACTTCTAAATGCTATTTTAGGGGCACAGCAGATTAGATTCCAGCACTTGGTGAACAGAATTCACAAGCTGTGACAAACCTGTCATCTTCAGGGTGCAATTTTGTTTATATACACTGTATGTATATATTTCTTTTAGATTTGGCTGTAGTGGACTGGCCATGGTTCAAGTGGGACTATAGCAGTACATGGGTCAGGGACAGTCATTTTGGCTATGTACACATTCATAGTCGGTCCATGGCTTCCAACTAGTAGCGCTATTTCCGAAGGTCTAATACACAAACCTGTAAGAAATTAAAATAATCAACCAGTGTATTCAGAATTTCATTGCACATTTTTTGTTTAACTTTTCTATAGCACAATTTGAAATGTTTCTTAGTTCCAAGTTTATAAAACTGGTAAAGCATAATGATCACGGAAATGGGCACTTAACCGACAGAAATCAGACAGATCATTTAAGAAGATCAAGAGCACAACCACGAGCTTAAACTACGGGGGAAAAACCATGGCTAGGATTTCTAGGAATTACTCTCTGCTGATTAAAAAGGAGAGGGAAAATGCTCAAAACAGACCATTCTCTATCCACTGGACTCTAATGAAAGATATCACAGATTATATTCAGCTATAGCGTCAGTAAATAGCTACCCTTTCCCATCTTCCATTGCTTCTACAGCTTTGGAAGCCATATTTGCATTGCTGTAAAGAGTTGGCCAACCTCATCCTGAAAATCTTTCAGTATCACACATTCCTCAACACAGGAACCAACTGCCCCTAATCCCGCCTTCCCTGGGCCAACAAAACTCTTCTGTGAAGAGGAGAAAGTAGAAATATCCATTAAAAATTCCAATCATTCTCCAAGTGCTACTCTGGTATACCTAATTTGATAAATGAAGGTTCACATTTAAAATAACTGTCCATTTCTAGATTATAAGGCACTCTTTTGGTAAGGACAGCCTAAATTTTGTTTGCACTATTTGAATGCAATGCACATGAAACGTTTACAGCCTCAGGGTTAAAAACAAAACAAAACAAACAAAAAAAAACATCCGTATCAGACCAAAAAAGAAACCCACTTTCGTATCGCTGACAATAAGCTGCATGCTAATGTGAACACACGCCCAACCCCTCTTTGGAAACATTTTACTGTACTTACTGAACCATCTGATGCACTGGCTCCAACTTTGTCTCCTGCTGCATTCCAGCAAACTTCAAAAATTCCACCTGTTCCCCTATAGCTGTGAACTAGAGCACCTGTCTAAAAGAATGAGAAACAAAATCTTAAAAGTCATATACATATTATAAATCCAAATACTGAGATAAAAATATTACATAGCCTTATTTCTAGCAATGAGAGGAGGGACTTAGCTTCAACTATAAAAATAAGTTCTGAAACTCTTTATGTTTTTTTATGAAAAGATAATACCAGCCTGTTCTCAAAAGATTACTCACACACGCACACATTCAGTTTCTCCAGTGTTGATAACAAGGTATCAGGTCTCTCTGACATAGCCAACAATAGCTAGAAGTAAACATTCAGTGCATCACATGAAATAAGTTTTTGTTCTTGCTAAATGATGCATGAGTCTAGCTAACATGTAGAGAAAAAAATAAACTCAGAATTTCTCTGATAAAACAGCTTAAAGAGGAAATATAACTAACTAGTAAAGATAATTACAGTAAAAGTCTGCTATTCACTCCATATTTACTGGGCAGTCCCTAAGTTAGGAGATTATAAAAGAAGCTAAAATAATGTATGTATTCTTTTTTTGAGACAGGGTCTTGTTCTGTCACCCAGACTGGATGCGGTTGTACAATCATAGCTCACTGTATCTTCTAACTCCTGGGCTAGAGTGATCCTCCCCCGCCTCTGCCTCCTGAGTAGCCAGGATTACAGATGCATGCTACCATGCGCAGCTAATTTGTTGCCCAGGCTGGTCTTGAACTCTTGGCCTCAAGCAATCCACTCATTCTGGCTTCCCAAAATGTTGGGATTATAAGCATGCGCCACAGTGCCCAGACAGATATGTACACTATTCTTGAAAGATGTGTAAGTGTAAACAAAAAACACAGCCAGGAATACTAACAATTTCACTGTTCAGCTGCCACTGAAGAATTAAAACTCAGTCCAAAAATATATTATCCTATGAAACCAGTCAATTAACAGGACAAAGATCAGAAGTCCTGTTGTAAAAACTGAAAAATGTGCTTCTGGTGTTCTGCCCTGGAAAATCAGAAAAGTGACCTCTGTAGCTTTATGGTAACCCAAAGTTAAGCTAGAGGTAGATCTATTTAAACACAACAGGGCAACAAACCATACACCTTGCAAATACCTCCCATTCAGCCTATCCAAGTTGACCACTAGGCTGGAGGAACGTTTGACCTAGCTCTCCTCTTCAAATTTAGCCTGGTAACATGGCACACGTCACAGATGCATTGCTACTGATGAAGTGCTACTGATTATCAGGCTGAGAATGCTCAACTGTTTTGTTTACTTAAAATTCCTCCCAACTTAAAATGTCTCATAATTTATGAGATTAAGTTCAAGTATAGTAGGCTTTGAGTATCTATGGTTAACAGGGAGAGAAAAAAGTAGCACCAACAAAATATTAGGTATAAAAAATCTACCGTCAACCTACAGACATTCAATCTACAGCCAACTTGGGGGTTAAAAAACAAAAGAACTTTCTTTTAAAAGCACTTACCAATCTTGAACTGGGCTATAATGAACCAAAACAGTATAGTGAAGAAGGCAGAGCTATGACATTTAAAAAGGCCAGCGGCTTGGATCATCAGCATCTCCTCCAATTTGTACCTATGCTGGCGCAAGACTTCTACTTTACTCATCAAATGCTTAGGAAACTCATCATACAAGAAAGGAGAAAGCAAAACACCTAGACGTATATACAACAAAAGGATGACGGCTTTCTCCTGCACTGAAAATTCACTCTTTTACTATTTTCAAAGCTTGAAAAAGACTTTCGGTACACAATAGTGACAACAAAGTAATACAGACGGTTGGTCACATGCCCTTACATGTCTCGTAGTATCTTCCATGAGCAGTCTACAGTTCTATACCCAAATTTCATTAAAACTGATTTTGTCACAATGGACTAAATGAGTTCACTGAACATGTTCTAAACACAAGCGACAACCAGTAGGTAAAAGGAATGTATTTTTAAAAAGATGTCATTCTAAGGAACATAAAAGCCATAAGGCACCTCTGAACACATGAGGGAAAAAGATCTTTAGAGAGATATTATAAAACTTTACTAAAGTAATAAAAGACAAATAAATGGAGACATAGCATATTTATGGGTGATAAAACTCAATGATAACAACTTTCCCTAATTTCACCTATAAATTCAAGGTACTCATAAACAAAATTTTATGCTCTGTTTTGGAAATATAGATGACTAAAGTGGCAAGAACAGAAACACGATTCTGAAGAACAACAAAAAGAGGGATTTATAAAGTTAGAATTATTAGAGTTATGCCATTGATTCAGATAAGGCAAACATACCAACGGAATAAAAGAGGAAGTATAAACAAACCGCACGTACATGAACTTGGTATATGAAATAAGTGGCATTATGAAAACAGAAAGGGGACAATGAATGGTGCTAAGACAACTGACTACCCAAATGGAAAGACAAAATTAAATCTGTACCTCACACCACATATAAAAATCAGTTCCAACAGGGCTAAAAACATAAATGTAAAGGAATAAAACTTAAATACTTCGTGAAAAAATATCAGACCTCAGTGATGTCTATAAGAAAAAATGTATTAAGATATATGTAATATATATAAAGCTATCAAAAAAGAAAGATCTAGCTGAGCACAGTGGCATGTGCCTGTAGACCCAGCTAACAGGATGCTGAGGTAAAAGGATCTCTTGAGCTCAGGAGTTTGAGTCCAGCCTGGGCAACACAGCAGGACCTCATCTCTAAAAATAACCAATTAATAAAAAAAGAGAAAGATAAGTACATCTAAACATTAACATTAAAAACTTCCATATGCACTGGGCATGGTGCCTCATGCCTGAAATCCTAGCACTTTGGAAGACTGAGGCAACTGGCCAGACTGGGCAACATGGTTAAACCCCGTCTACACAAAAAAAATACTAAAATTAGCTGGGCGTGGTGGCATGCACCTATGATCTCAGCTACTTGGAAAGCTGAGGTGCGAGTGATCACCTGAGCCCAGGAAGGTCAAGGCTGCAGTGAGCTGTGATCTGCCACTACATTCCAGCCTACAGGACAGAGTGAGACCCTATTCTCAAAACAAAACAAAACAAACCCACAAAACTTCTATATGATAAACACTCCACACGAAGAAAACGAAAAAAGAAGGTACTGGGAGATCACTGCAATCCATATGACCAGGAAGAGTTAGTACCCAGAATGCACAAAATAATTGAAAGATGGTGGTGGTGGTGAACTAAAACGCTAAAGTCCAACTGTGTAATAACTATTTGAAAAGACATTCAAACTAATTGATAACCAAGAGAATGCAAAATAATACAAAATAATGTTTCATAACCATGTAATTGGAAAAATGTTCACCCGTCTGATAATCTAAGGATAAAGGAAAATGGGAAACCCTAAATATTGTGATTAGAAGTGGAATGGGTATATGCACGTTGAAGAGCAGTTAGGCACAAACACAGAAAAATACCCTACAGGCCATGATTTTCACTTACAGATATATATACATATATGTATGTATGTATACTAAAGCATTAGAGAAAGTTTCATTCATGTGCACAAGGAAACATGCAAGGATGTGCCAGCAATGTCACATATTTTTAAGTCCCCCAAAAGGAAAATGAAATTAAAAATTAATATATTCACATATTGATCTGAAATCATCTAAATAAATCATCATTCTAGAGATAAAAATATTAATGTGATATTTCAAAAATCAAAGTGGTAAAAAACACAAGCTTGAAAAGATATACAATAGAAGATACACAACGGCATATGATTTATTACAATTTTACCACAGAAAATAGTAGTATATATCATTTATCATGGGAATGACAGGCACTCTCTTCAGGATTGCTATAGCCTCTAGGAAGGAAGAGGAAAATGGAGGTAAACACTTTAGCTGTATCTATAGCATTTTATCAGGTAAAAATAGGAAGGAAGAAATTTTCACAATAGTGTGGCAACATGGTCTTATCATTTAAATCTGAGCAGTAGGTGTATGAGTGTTATATTATTTTTTGTTTGAAATGTATAATTATTAAAAGTGAAAATGAACAAAGACTAACTTGAATACACACGGATATTATATTATTTAGATTTAGATTCACTTTCACCAACTCTTAACTGTTGTTCAGTTTAAGTTTAGTTGGGTGTATGATTAGCTGTCTTCCCACAAAGTTAAACTAAAATTTAGAAAAGAGTTTTTAAATCATATATATCATATTACAGAATATATCCAACACAGGCATATATTCATCAAGAGAGAAAAAACGGGAGTAGAGGTAAGGAAGTAATGATGAAAAATTAAAGCAGAACATTTTTACTTAATTTTATTTATTTTCTTTTCTTGAGACAGGGTCTCACTTTGTCGCCCAGGCTGGAGTGCAGTGGGGCCATCTTGGCTCACTGCGATCTCCGCCTATAGGTTCAAGTGATTCTCAGCTGGAACTGCAGCCATGCATCATCATGCCTGGTTACTTTTTGTATTTTTAGGAGATGGGGTTTTACCATGTTGACCAGCCTGGTCTTGAACTCCTGACCTCAAGTGAACCGCCCGCCTCAGCCTCGAGAAGTGTTGGGACTACACGCGTAATCCACCACGTGCAGCCTGAAGTCTTATTAGAAGGCCCAGCATGGTGGCTCACACATGTAATCCCAGCACTTTGGGAGGCTGGGGTGGGAGGATCCCTTGAGCCCAGGAGTTCAAGGCTCAGGAAACATAGAAAGACCCTGTCTCCACTTAAAGAAAAATAAAAAAATTAAATTTTTTAAATTAAAACATAATGTAAGATTCAGGTTTAATAATCATTTGCTCCTCTGGCAAAAATCTGCAACTCACATTACAAACTCTATATATAAAGAGCTGCTACAAATTAAGACAACGGATAACCCAGCTGAAAAGAATGGAAAAAACACAATCAAACAGTTCACAGAAAACTAACATGTACACTTAAATATATCAAAGATTCCCAATGTCACTCGTAAGAAAAATGCAAATTTAAAACTATGCTGAAATTCCATTTTTCCCCAATAGATTGAACTGTGAGGTAATATATCATGTTATATTGCCAGTGGCAGTGTAAAATGAAAGAAACACAATGTTTTATTCATAAAAAGAAGTTAGCCGCCTTCTCTTCCCGGAGTCAGGAAAAGCTGGGTTGAGAGGGCAGGGGTGAAAAAAAAAAAAAAGAAGTTAGCAAGAAATAAAAACTAATAAAAGTTGTTACCAGCAGGAGACGAAGCCAGAAATGGGAACAAACTTTCTCAGTGGATAGCTGTATACTGAACTGTATGAATGTATAATGTAATAAAAAAAATCTTGAAAATAAGTTATGAAAATTAATTTGTGAAAGGAACGATAATGGCAGTCACCTACACAAAGAGAAATACCCCACGACAACTTAGTATGTGTGCACTACAACCAATGAGGATGTGATGACTGGAGGGAGGGTTGAACCCAGTGACCACTATTAAAAAAGTGTAGCTCGTGGAGCATAAAAACTAAAACACTAAGATTTAAAAAACTGAAAGCGACAGGCTGTTTTCTCCATTTCTAAGAAGGAATCTCTGAAACACTATACACACTAACGGAAAAGGAGTGTAGTTTTAAGTTTCTTTCTCATAAATCATTCCATTCAGCCATAAAATCTGGTCCCTTGACACAATTTTTACTGCTCATATATATCTCCTTCAGAGACAATTATTTTGGAAAATAAAATACGTCATTTATCTAAATAAATACATCTTACACATTCACATTTGGTATCTTAAAAACTTGGGAAAAAAAACAAAGAATAAGATAATAAATAGTAATAAAACAAGCAAGCTAAATCCATTTCAAAATTCTGGTCTCCATATAAAGATATAACTTCAGTTTGTTTATATCTTATTTTAAAACCCAAGAATTAAATTAATGTCACAA
This sequence comes from Cacajao melanocephalus, assembly GCA_963573385.1. Taxonomy (NCBI): domain Eukaryota; kingdom Metazoa; phylum Chordata; class Mammalia; order Primates; family Pitheciidae; genus Cacajao; species Cacajao melanocephalus. The sequence goes on along the minus strand of CAUYLG010041527.1, from coordinate 33,771 downwards.
GAGCAATGATAACCAAATGTGGGGTGGGGAGGAGGAGAGCATACAGGCAAATGCTTCTAACTTTAAGAGTACTTGACCGTTTAAATAATGGAGACATACCTGTGTGTTCCAGATGTGTACACATTTGTCAAAAGAACCACTTGCCAGATACCTGCCATCAGGACTGAAAGCTACACTGTACACAGGCTCTTGGTGTTTTGTCAAGGTATGGATGCATATCCCTCGGTCTACATCCCATAACCTAACAGTAGAATCGAAGGATGCACTGAAAAGGGAGAGAAAGAAAGTTAATTTCTTAGTAACGAAATACTCCCCTAACCTTGCTCCCACCCAACCTCCCGTATTCAGCCACATCTAACAGCCAAAATTCTTAGTGAGAAGCAGACTGACTGGTCTGTTAGGAAGAATATTCTGTGAGCTTTCAAGTCAGTGACAAGAAAATAATAAATAAATAAAATGTAGAAAGAAGAGAAAGCTAAACAAGAGGAAAACACAACTTAAAGGAATCTCCCAAGTCCAGGATTGGAAAATATAAATGTGCTGATTTACTGTATTCCTTTTCTCTTTAAATAATCCTTCTTTCACATGGTTTTGAATACTGAAGTGAACACATTTTTCCATTTATCTTTGTTTTTTCTAAACATAGTGAAGACACTTAATTTTGCTATGCCTCAATTGCTTGGACTGTAATCAATATTTGATCATTTCAATACATCATTATGACTTGAAATAATAACAACATCCTATGTTTAAAGATTACTCTTAAGGAACCAACCCGAATGCCATCAACTAACAAGTGGATACAGAAAATGTGGTATACATATCCATATTCCATAAAAAGGAATGAAATAATGTCTTTTGCAGTGACCTGGATAGAGTTAAAGGCCATCATTCTAAGGGAAGTAACTCAGGAATGAAAAACCAAATATGTTCCGACTTCCAAGTGGGAGCTAAGCTATGAGGACACAAAGGTTTAAGAATGATATAATGAACTCTGTAGTCTCAAGGTGAGGGTCGGGGGAAGGTTGAGAGGGAGGTGAGGAATAAAGCGCTACATACTGGGTACACTACACTGTTTGCAAAATCACTGCACCAAAATTTCAGAAATCACCACGAAAGAATTTATTCTTGTAGCCAAAAGCCACCTGTACACCAAAAACTATTGAAATTCAAAAAAAAAAAGAAAAAGAAAAAGAAAAAGAAAAAGAAAATCCCATTTCATGAAATCTTCCCTAAATTTCTGTCATATTTATCAGAATTTTTATTTGTAAAAGACTCATAAAAGGAAGATTAAAACAGAAATATCACCTTGCTAACATAAGGTTGGCATTTGGATTATTAGTCCCTGGTCCTGTTGGACTCCATTTGATAGTATAAATTTCTTTATTATGTGCTTGCAAATCATGGACACAATTGTCTTGTTTCATACTCCATATCTAAACAAAAAGGAAAAATGTATACAATTATTTTCCCATAAATGAGTACACTTAAAATATTATCCTGACATTTAAAATACTATATTTACAGCTGAAAATGAGTGCTATAACCAGAATGATAACAGTAGAGAATATTGACAAGAAACTGAAGTGGAAGAGGATATACTTAATATTTACGTCTCTGTAAAAACAAGTTAGCTTTAAGCCCTTTAAAAATATTCACTATTACAAAGTTTGAAGGCTGAATTAACTGTAGTTGTTCTAAGATTAATTTGGATAGGGTAATAATCCTAAAATGCTGAAGGCACAGTTTTTACACTGTCCCTTAAGTAAAAGGTCTACATCATAAACTGCTCTTAGAATCTTAGAATCAGGAAAATCTTGCACTGGAGAACTGAAATAACTCACAGAGAACCATAAAAAGTAACATATGAAGTAAAGTTCAAACGAAAAGTAGGGGGGGAAAAGTAGAAAAAAGTAGTCAAACTAAAGAATAAGCCTTTCCTGAGATGAAAATATGCCTATGTACATAGATTTAAAGTGTATATTACTAGGATAAAAGGCAGGAGAAAGGGAAAAAAAAGTGTATATTATTTTTTAGCAAAACTTAATAGAAATCAACACCAAGAGTATTTCTGGAAAAAAAATCACTCAATAAAGACATTGTAGGTCCTGCAATATCTCCTTAACACAAACACATACAACACCCCAAACCCAAGGGCCAATCAAGAAAAAAATCAGCTTGACTTTACATTTCCGTGACGTAACAATTAAAAGATAATGAAACATCAGTGTTTTTGGTGACCTATGTATTTACAATCCCCAGTAAAATAAATGTAAATGACATGTTTTCGGAGCTGATTTCATGAGACCTTTCTAATTCACAGAATTTGACACTGTTGGCCACTCTCACCTTTTGCCTCCCTTGCAATATTGTTCTCTACATGCATGCTTTCTCCACTTTGGTCATTCCTTTTCAGTTTCCTTTGGAAAGCTCATCTCCCTTGATTTGGTGACTGTTCGAGTTTCTTAAGACTTACTTTTTTAGGTCCCTTCTTTTCTTTTCTTACTCTGTACTACCTATACAGTTTAGCCCCTGTCCAAATTTTTTATTTTTACTTTTTTTGAGACAGTCTCCCTCTGTCACCCAGGCTAGACTGCAATGGCGTGATCTTGGCTCACAGCAAACTCTGCCTCCCGGGTTCAAGCAATTTTCCTGCCTCAGACTTCTGAGTAGCTGGGACTACGGGCATGTGCCACCACGCCCAGCCAATTTTCGTTATTTTTAATAGAGGCAAGGTTTCACCATGTTTGCCAGGATGGTCTCGAACTCTAGACCTCATGATCCTTGGCCTCCCAAAGTGCTGGGATTACAGGCATGAGACACCACGCCCGGTCCCCCAAATTTTATTTTTTTAAGATGAAGTCTCACTCTGTCACCCAGGCTGGAGTGCAGTGGCACGATCTAATCTCACTGCAACCTCCGTGCCCCAGGTTCAAGCAATTCTCCTGCCTCAGCCTCCTGAGTAGCTGGGATTACAGGTGCCTGCCACCATGCCTGGCTAAATTTTGTATTTTTAGTAGAGATGGAGTTTCACCATGTTGACCAGCATGGTCTCGAACTCCTGGTCTCAAGTGAACTGCCTGCCTCGGCCTCTGAAAGTGCTGAAATTACAGGTGTGAGCCACCAGGCTCGGCTATGCCCAAGGCTTTTAATGACTACCTATCTGCTGAGAATTCTCAGTTTTTAATCTCAAGCTCAGAGTTCTCTAAGCATGAGTCCCACCTATTACCTCCACTTGTATGACTCTAAGACACCATTCAAGCTCAACGTTACCTTCTCATTCCATCTTGCATTCCCTTTTCTCAGAAAATGGCCTATTCCATATTACCAATGCATCTTAGGTTTTGCTTTAAAATCCTGCATTTCATTTAAATATGCTTAGAATGAAGAAAAGCTCTCTAATAACTTTTAGTTTTAACCTCTCTCCAGCTTCAACTCAATATGTGGCACAAGGCCCTCTGGACACTACCCTCTGTCATTTGTCATTTCCTCATGTGTCACACACAGTTCCAGAAGATGTTTTTCATGTTATAAGCATTAATGCATGTGCATGTGAGGAAAAGCCAAAGATGAAAGCATTAAGAAAAGCATATCTACCAGCAATTTTGTAAGGGAGCCCAGACTTAAGAACTGTCTAACTAAAAACACAGCAGATACTTAAGGGAAAAAAACCTCACAAGGTTCCCATGGTTACATTTAATCTGTTCACAGTAGCAGGAAAGGCAGTTTTCCCCTCATGATTTTCCCATCTGTAAGGGCCATCACATCTGCAGTCCTTGGTACTGCAAAGTGAAGGATAAAACTGTTTTCAGTAGAGAGTTAGCCGTTGCAGAAGAGGGCTCAAAGCTTCACTTATTTTGGAAATAAGTATTAGGCTGTTCTTTACCTCAAAATGCCTTTTCCCCCAACTGTGGACTCTGATGTGACTCTGATGTGCTTAGGTGCAAGATAGCAGTTTTGCTGTTAATCATACAGCAAGAAAAACACAGATCCATGTTGAGATGTGGATGCTGGTATGTCAATGAGGCTCACTAACTGAGAGGTTCTCTGCTATGTATCAGTTTCCCAGCAATGGTGATATACATTCATACCACAGCAAAATCAAATTAATACATCGCAAAGAATTTCAACCAAATCCATGAATGTTACAAAGATCTTGAGTACTTATCAGTCAAATATTTATATATGCAAATAAACTTTAATTGTATCAACACATTACTTTCTAATGGTGAATACAATTTATAGCATGACCTTTCTCACTATTGGTGATGGCTAATTTTATCTGTCTTTTTGACTGAGTCACAGGGTACAGATATTTGGTTAGACATTATTTCCAGCTGTGTCCGAGGTGTTTCCAGTTGAGATGAGCATTTAACTCAGCTGACTGAGAAAAGCAGACTGCCCTCCCCAACGTAGGAGGGCATCACTCAGTCCAGTGAGGCTCCAGACAGAACAAAAAAGCCGAGGAAGCGGGAATTCTCTGCCTCAGCCTGACGGTTGGGTTAGTATATTGGTCTTCTGCTCTTGGACTGGGACTTACACCATTGGCACTTCTTCTCTGGCCTTGGACTGGAACTATACCTCCAGTTTTCATGGGTCTCTCCAGCTTGTAGACAGCAAATTGTGGAACTTCTCAGCCTCCATATTCATGTGAGTCAATTTCTCATAGTAAATCAATCATCCATCTATCCATCCATCCATCTATCTATCTTCTTACTGGTTCCGTTTCTCTGGAGAACCCTAACTTAATAGGGTATCCTAAGTCCCACTGTATCATAAGCCATCATTTTAATATAATTTATTTGCCATATTCAAATATTTTTATGTATTTCAGAAAAGAAAAGTATAAAATTTAAAAAATAACGGTTAGCCATTTAAAACGTTGGGGTTTTCATCCAGGCCTAAACACTCAAAGTAACAGAAACATTCTAAATTGTCTTAAAATGGCCAGAGCAACCATATCGTGTGACAACCCCACCCCAATTCTCTCTACTAAGCAAATTACCTTTAAAGTCATGTCATCAGAACAGGAGGCCAGGAGATTGCCAGTTGGGTCCCATTTGATAGCATTTACTTCATTCTAAAAATAACAGTAAATATTCACGTTTTCATTGTATAGACTGGGTAGCTATTTGAATATTAGACAAACATACTTTAAAACTATTCTAAAACACTGTTTGTTAATCATGACCACTTCAATGTGGGAAAAAAATGGTTCTTTACCGTATGTCCTTGGAATGTTTTAATAGGTCTGTCTTGTCCTAATTTACAGACATGAATGCACATATCTGTACTACAAGAAGCAAAGGTGTTGTTGCTCTGCCAGTCAACATCCAGTGCTGGTGCTGCAAAGGAACAAAGGTTAGTTGACATGTATTCCACATGTACTAAAATCCTGGAGTTTTAAGCTTTGTACTACTGTTAACTAATAAAATATCCTAATAGGCACTTAAACATTTTACTTTTGACTTTTTAAGGTATTAAGAAAAAAATTCAAAATAAAGGTATTTATATATAAATATTAACAACTTTTAGTTTAGTTATTTCCATGTGAGGCAGACCCCAAGAGAAAATACACTGGCCTGGTAACTGGGAGAGCCAAATTACTAGCCCTGGGTCTTGGGTTCTCTTTCATAAAATTAAATGTGATAACATGCTTTTCATTTCTAAATTCCATGAGTGTTTAATGCACAAGAAGCTTTGGTTCTGTCACCGCCTAATTAGTGGATACAAGCAAGTCACTTAACTTCTCATGATATATCCTCATCTAAAGAGCAGCGATAACACACAAGTTGAGCTGCCCAATCCCAAAATCCAAAATCCACAATGCTCCAAAACCTGCAACTTTTTGAATGCTAACATGATGCCACAAATGGAAACTTCCCTACATTAAATGCTCAATACAAACTTTATTTCCTGCACAAAACTAGTAAAAATACTGCATAATGATACCATCCGGCTATGGCATAAGGTGTATGGAAAATATAAATTAATTTCACGTTCAGACTTGGGTCCCATCCCCAAGATATTGCTTTATATATATGCAAATATTCCAAAATCAGAAAAAAATCATAAATGCAAAACACTCCTGGTCCCAAACACTTAGATAAGGGATATTAAACTTACATTATCTTTAAGCTTAGTACACGTAGTAAAGATCAGGTGAGGTAACGTGTGTGGAAAGTACTTTGTAAATTAGACAAATGTTACGCTGAATAAGTATCATTCCCATTAGCATCTACTCAACTAACAAATGGAATATGGCATATGATTTGCAAATAATTTTCTTCTAAGCAATTTTTGTCAAATACCTCTTAAAATCTGTTCTGATCAAACACCTCTTAAAATCAATGAATTTAAAACCTCAGAAGCCCCTAAGCAGGCTGGCATTTAATACTTAGTCTGATTTTAGCTCTGAAATTTATTAAACATCCTTTTCCTTCATTTTCCACTGCTGCAAGGTGCAAAGGATCTCCGCAACTAGCAACACAGATTACGGTAACGATAGTGAGTAACTGGGTTAAATGAGTAACCGGGTTAAGCAACAGAAGGATGCCAAGGACACGCGATTTAAAGCAGGGGTTGACAAACTATGGCAATGAGCCAAGAATGGCTTTTATATTGCAGTAGGAGAGGAGGGGATCAAAGGAAATCATACAAACGTGAAATGAGATTTAAAGTTTAGTATCCGTAGTAAGAGTTTTATTGAAACCAGACAAACACATTAAGTTGTATATTATCTATGGCTGTTGTTTCACTACAAGTGCAGAGCCGACTAGCGGCAACAGACATCTTATGGCCCACAATGTCTACAATACTTGCAAGTCCTTTAGTGAAAGTTTGTCAACCCTAATTTAAAGAAAAAACTTAAAGGAGAAAAACAGGAGGGTTAAAGTTAAGCTATGGGCCAGGTGTTCAGCACTTTGGAAGGTCAAGGCAGGAGAATTGTTTGACGCCGGGTGTTTGAGACAAGCTCAGGGAAGACAGTGGGACCTCATCTCTAAAAAAAATAAAAATAAAAATAAAAAATTAGCCACGTGTAATGGTCCACCATGCCTATGGTCTCAGCTACTTCGGAGGCTGAGGCAGGAGGACTCCTTGAGCTGGTGAAGTCCAGGCTGTGGTGAGCTGTGACTGCACCACTGCACTCTAGCCTGGGCAACAGAGTAAGACTCTGTCTCAAAAAAAACAAAAACAAACAGTTGAGCTACATATATACTAATTATTAGAAATACAAAGCATTTAATAAAGGAAATTAGAGATATTGTCTGTGGGAAGGAAAAACAAAACCACAAACTCCCCTCATTGTGTATATCCAAGTATAATAGTTACTGGCTATGTTTAAAATGAAACACAGGTGCTTCAGCAGTTAAACTGATAAGCCAAGAAGTATGTCATGCAAGAACTTGCAACTACGAGAAGTACAAAGAATGAGAAAAGAAGATTTGAAGCATTTAAGACTCAGAAAGGAAATTTTAATCAGAACTATACTGAGACATTTTTTTAAAAGAAAAAAAACAGGTAAGAGTGAAACTGATTTCATTAACCTGACTAAATATCAGGTAAGCCCAAAATCTAAAGTACTAAGCAGTAAAGAACAAAAAAGCTATATTGTATTAATATAACCAGATATTAAAAGAGTTAGTTTTGGGTATCTTTCTACAATGAAAAACTAGGTAACAGGACACCACTTGGATTGAGTCAGCTCATAAAGGAAAGAAATAGACTGGAAAGAAAATATTTAATGGGAACTTACTATGGAGGGTATATGAAATTTAGAATAACTATATTTAAAATATTTAACCCTCCCTTAATCAACCTTATGACAAATAACAGTGCCATATAAAATTAACATAAATTCACCTTTTATACAAAATTTCAAATTATGAGAATCCCCACCAAAGTAATCATAGTCAAAAACCACACTTTAGAGCTGTCAAGCTGAGTACGTTGTAGGCTGTATTTTTATTCCAGTCATGAAGCACTGCTTTAGCTGGTGTTTGTCTTCTGCCCTATAAGCCTTTTTGCCTATGCTGTGTCCAATTCCCAGCTGACTGCTTCACTGCCAAGGGCTGCCAGGGGCAAGCTTCACAGAACTGATCTGCCCTGCTGCTGCGTCCTCCCTAGATGACGTGTATCCAAGCTGGTTTTGTGTACTTTCTTCGGAAGGAGGGAGGGAGGGGGGATCTAAAAACCTAGCACCCTTGGTTCAACATAAGAAAAACTCAGGTACAAGCTCCCCTCTGCACCAGGCTGCGACTGGGCCTTTCTTCACCAGAAATCGCTTCATGTCTTGGCTGTTTCTATCTCCCCCATCCTGCTTCCCATATTTCTTCACTTGTTTCTCCTAAGAGGGTTTCTCAATAAGTCATTTCACTCAAATGTTTGGCACAGGGCCTGCCTTTTGGGAGAACCCAACCTAAATCAACTAGTAAACAAAAATACAGGCCAACCTTATCTGCCTCTGTTAGTGCGTATCACCATTTCTGACAGCAATGTGGATGGTCAACTCTCATTCGTTCCTTACTGTACTCTGCCCTGCTAAGATGTGCAACCCCAAGAGGGCTGTTGTAAGTTATTTCCCAGGTTCCTGTGCCTAGTGGTTTCCAGGTAGATTCATACAATGTAAGACACTGTCAGGAGTTCAAAGTGAGGAGTCCACAGTCAAGAGTAGTAAGGTGACAGGCACGCCTGCCATCATTTCAGGCTGGGTGTCGAGCACTGCTGGGCAGCCTATCCTCTACATCCCAGTCCCCACTGGACAATCGGGTCCCGCATTCTCCTCTAGAGTCTTAGATTTCTGTCACTTAGTCTCTAGGTTACCTCATATTCCTTAGTTTTTCACTCTTCCCAACACCTCTGCAACTATTTTTTTTGTATTAAACTCCCTTTCTTGGAGTGTCTCATTTAGACTCTGTTTTCCTCCATGGAACCTAATTCAGGTAACTGCTGTGCACTTTCATTTTAACATTAAATATTATTACTTAAAATACAATTCTAAAAATTTTAATAAAATGTTTCTTTGCTAAATAATCTATTGCTAACAAGTGCAAAACATGGGGAGGAGAGACTCTAAAAATCTAGTTCATTTAGAAGACAGTTAAAGATACAATAAAATGTTATTAAGAAGGTCAAGTATCTGTCAGGATGTCCCAGAGGTATTGATTTCATACAGGAAAGTCTGCAAAATGTTAGAGAGGGTGCTAAAAAACCACAAAAAGCAGAATTAAAACAAATACACTATCAGGTTCATAAAGAGAAAAACCAAACGCAAACTGCATAACCAAATCAAGACTGCTGGGATGTGGAAAACGCTGCGATGTAAGTTGCGTGGTTAATGCTTCTGTGATATGCCTGTCTCATAAAATGCAGGGGTTAGAGATTGATGTAATCAAAGAATACAAACCTCTTTAATTTATATTTATTCCTAAAATGAGTCTTGCTAGTACAAGTTCTTTAGAAAGAAATCTGACATTAAAAAAATTTTTATGTGCCTGATAATGTGAGAGGTGTGTTCACTAACACTGGTCTCATTTGACACATAAGAGGCCAAGAAAACTTAATTTTCCCAGTTATACAATTTTTTAAAATCCTCGAGCTAAAGTTAAAACTTCTGTCTGACCCCCGCATTCCGATTTATTTTCATTAACCCACGTAGCCCTCATGATTTTAAAAGAGAAGGAACAAACCTATGAGGGAAGGGAAGAAGGATATATTTATTACTCACTGACTCAAAAAAAAATGCTTTATTGAGACATAATTCACATATCAATTCACCTATTTGAAGTACACAATTCAATGGATTTTAGTATACTATTAATTTTAAAAATCTGTAGACAAATATATAAAATGTGTCACTATAACCATTTTTAAGTGTACCATTGAGTGGTATTAATTACATTCACAATGTTGTGCAACCATCACTACAATTTCCAAAATGTTTTCAACGCCCCAGACTCTCTGGTCATTAAGCAATAATTTCCCATTCCCACCTGCCCACCAGCTCCTGGTAATGTCTCATCTATTTTTGTATCTCTGACTTTTCCTATTCTAAATATGTCACAAGTGAAATGATGTTATTTGTCCTTTTATGTCTGGCTTACTTCACTTATCGTAATAGGTTCAAGGTTCACTGGTAGTGTAGCATTTATCAGAACCTCACTCCTTTTCATGGCCGAGTAACATCCCATCGTATGTACATACATTTCATTTATCCAGTATCTATTAATGGACACTGTTTAGCTACTATGAATACTGCTATTACGAACATCAGCATACAAGCATGTGTTCACGTCCCTGCTTTCAATTCCTTTGGATATACAACTATGAGGGAGATTGCTATGTCATATGGAAATTCTACATGCAGCTTTCTGAGGAACTGTCACACCATTTTCCATAGCAGCTGCAGTATTTCACATACCCACCAGTAATGTACAAGGGCCCTTATTTTTTCCACATCATCATTAAAACTTACTTTTCATCTTTAAATTATTATAGCTATCCTATAGCTGTGAAGTGGTATTTCATTACAACTCATCAAACATAAATTGTTAATAATCTGTTTTATGCTGGAGCATATATGGAAGAAAAGATAGTACAATAATTAACATGGCAATTTGAAAAGCATGGTATACTTCCATTTCTGGCCAACATGGGACAGAATGGGCTAGATTTTCTTCCTTCCCAAACAATCAAAAAGCCTGCAAAATATATAAAATAACAGTGCAAATGACACTGGACATCAGAAAATGGTGGACCATGGCCCCAGAGAAAAAGGAAACCCACAATGTACCACTGTAATTACGCAATCTTACGACCTGGAAAAGTGTCTAGATCTCGGCACAGAAGAGCAATCTTTCTAGGTAAAGATCAACGGAAAGTCTGAGTTGAAGAGACTAAACCAACAGTCTGAGGAGACTAAGGCAGCTGTAAATCACAGGATAGAGTACTGAAAAGGAGACTGCCACATAGAGAATCCTAAAGCTCTGCAGTGGGTCCTGCTCAGGCATTTGTCTGAGTGTGAATCGGCGCAAGTACGTGGACAAAGAACCCCTCAGAAGAATAAGGGGAAACAATGCCTGCTATTAAAAACTGGGAATAGTGCCAACAGTCACCACTCAGGATCACTGGTTAGAGCACTGGACCCCAACCATTTTGGCATCAGGGACCGGTTTCATGTAAGACAAGTTTTCCACAGACTGGGTCGGGGGAGGGATGAGAATGGGGGATGGTTTTGGGTTAATACAAGTTACATTTATTGTGCACTTTATTTCTATTATTACATAGTAATATATAATGAAATAATTATACAACTCACCGTAATGTAGACTCAGTGAGAGCCCTGAACTTGCTTTCCTGCTACTAGATGGTCCCATCTGGGGGTGATGGGAGACAGTAACAGATCATCAGTCATTAGATTCTCCTAAAAAATGGACGACCTAGATCCCTCAAATGCATGGTTAATAGGGTTTGCCCTCCTATGAGAATCTAATGCCTCCACTGATCCGACAAGAGCAGAGCTCAGGTGGTAATGAGAGTGGGGGGAAGCAGCTGTAAACACAGATGATGCTTCGCTCCCTGACCTGCCACTCACCTCCTGCTGAGTGGCCAGGTTCTACCTGTCCATGGCCCCGGGGTTGGGGACCCCTGGGTTAGAGTACACAGAAAGTTCTTAGCTCAGTGGTGGGGAAATAATTAACACCACACTGAGCACTAGCTCAGTGCTACTTAACAAATCTTCTAAGCAAAAGCTGAAGGGATCAAAACCATTTCCAAGTAAGTTAACTGCGTGCCAGGACAAATTTCACAAACATCTTTAAGAACACAAAAATATCCAGCAACAAATAAGGTAAAACTCACAGTGTCTGCCTTCCAATCAAAAGTAAGAAAGTATCCACTGTCTCACCTATTTGCAGAATCTAAAATCAAAACAACAGAACTCATGGCCCTAAAAAGTAGAAAGATAGTTACTACAGACTTGGAGAGGCAGGCAGGTTAATGACTACCCAAAAAATATTTAAAGAAGAATGAATAAGACCTACTATTTGACAGTACAATAGGGTGACTATAGTCAATAAGAACTTTATGGTATATTTTTGAATAACCAAAAGAGTGTAATTGGATTGTTTGTGATGCAAAGAAAGGTTAAATGCCTGAGGGGATGAATAACCCATTCTCCATGATGTGATTATTATGCACTGTATGCCTGTATGAAAACACCTTATATAGCTCATGAATAAATAAATAAATATATATATATATATATATATATATATATATATATATATATATAAAATCTACTATGTGCCCACAAAAATTAAAGATGAAAATTAAAAAAAAACATAAGCAGGTATGCAAAAACACAGGAAATCATGATCAAAATGAAGAGGGACATCACATCACTGAAACTGATGTACATGTTAGAATTAGCTAAGATGCTGAAGCACTCACAGCTGTATACAGATGACCCTTGAACAACACAGCCTTAACACTACACACAGATGCTCTTCTGCCTCTGCCACTGTGGGACAGGAAAACCAACCCCTCCGTTTTTCCTCTTCCTCAGCCTACTCAACGGTGGAGATAACCAAGATGAAGACCTATATAGATGACTTACTTCCACTTAATGAATAATAAATAATTTTCTCTTGTTTTCTTAAATAATGTTTTCCTCCAGCTTACCCTACTGTAAGAATACAATATATAACACACGTAACATACAAAATATATCTTACTCAACTATTTATGTTATCAGTAAGGCTTCTCATCAACAGCTGGCTATTAATTGTTAAGATTCTGGGGAGTCAACAGCTATATGAAGATTTCCAACTGCATAGGGGTTGGTGCGCCTACATGGTGCAAATATCAACCATATCATATGTTCGAAAAGCTAAGTAGAGACACAGATGATGTTAAACTTCTAGAGACAAAACATGTGAGATGAAAAATGCATTGGAAAGGATAAACCACAGTTCAGTGCTGTGGAAGAAATGATTTGTGATCTTGGAGGCAGCACAGAAACTAACCAAAAACAAAGAGAACACAGACTGAAAAAAGAGGGTGTGGGGACAGAGCATCAATGAGTTGTGGTACAATTTTGGGCGGACTAATACCTACGTAACCAGAATCTTACATAAAAAGGTAAAGGAGGGAAGAGGGGCAGAAAATAAGATTATTATTTAGCCCATTTAAAATGTCACCTCAAGGTAGATGGTGACAAGTTAAAGGTGTGCACTATAAATCCAAAAGCATGACTAAAAATAAAGAATTACAGGTAAGAACTCACCAAAGGAAAAAAAAAATGTAATGATAAAAAATATCCAATTAATCCAAATGGAGGCAGAAATACACAAAAAGGAAGAACAGAAGAGATAAACAGAAATACAATAAAGTATAAATGGCCTAAATATGATAATTAAAAGACAGACATTGTAAAAACGAATGAGCAAGCAAGACTCAACTATATGCTGCCTATGTAAAATATACTTCAAATATAAAAACATCAATAGACTGAAAATAAAATGATGTAAAAATATATACCATTGCAGCACTCATCAAGAGACAGCTGAAATGGCTACATTAATGTCAAACAAACTAGATTTCAAAGCTCAGAATACAGGGAAAAAGAAGGTCATTAATACAATGATAAACAGTCAATTCAGCGTAAGAACAAAACATTTTTAAATGGTAATGCATTTGAAACACTGTTTCAAGATACATGAAGCAAAAACTGATGGAGCTTCAAAGGAAATAGAAATTACTGTGCTTCAAATTATTGAAGATTTCCATATTCTTCTCTCAATAATTGATGGAATGAGAAGACAGGAAATCAGTAAGGCTATAAACAATTTGAAGACTGTCTAATAACTTAACCTAAATGACATTTATAGCAACAAAGGAATTAAATTAGAAATCAGTATTAGAAAGATCCCTGGAAGAGCCCCAAATTCTCAGGAATCCACACTTCTAAATAATTCATGGGCCAAAGAAGAAATCAAAATTAAGTTAGAAAGTTTTACTAACAGAACGAAAACACGTATGAAATACTGGCATGTCATTAAATACTAGTTAGATGTCAATTTACAGCACTAAATACTTATAGTAGAAATAGAGGCTTCAAGGCTGGGCGGGATGGCTCACGCCTGTCATCTCCGCAGTTTGGGAGGCGGAGGAAGGTGAGTCACTCGAGGACAGGAGGTTAAGACCAGCCTGGCCACTATGGCTAAACCCTGTCTCTATTAAAAACACGAAAAATTAGCCAAGCATGGTGGTGCATGCCTGTAGTCCCAGCTACTCAGGAGGCTGAGGCATGAGAATCTCTTTAACCCGGGAGGTGGAGGTTGCAGTGAGCCAAAATCACACCACTGCGCTCCAGCCTGGGCAACAGAGTGAGACTGCCTCAGGGAAAAAAAAAAAAAAGAAGGAAAGAAAGAAAAAGAAGACATAAAGCTTTGAAATCAGTGACCTCAGCTTCCATCTCAGGAAAAGAGAAAAAGCAGCAAGTCAGATTAAACTGAAAGCATGATACATAAAAGAACAAATAAATGATCAAATCAATCAAAGTTATAAACTTCTAGTCTTCAAGGGACACTGATGAACTACAGAAACCCACCATGGACTAGGAGAAGATATCTGCAAAGTATCTACCTGATAAAGTATATACCTGATATCTGAACTTGAATCCAGAAAATTAAAAACTCACAAAACACAATAAAAAAATAATACAATTAGACAAACAGTACAAAGATTTGAACAGATACGTCACCAAAAAAGATATATAGATGGCAAATGAGCACATTAAAAGATGCTCAACATCACTAGTCATTAGAAAATGTAAATTAAAACCAGTGAGATACCACTACACACCTGCTAAGAGTGGTTACAATGAAGAAGAATGACCACATGCCAAGGGCTGGCTGATATATCCAGTGCTAGTGAGAATGTAAACCACTCCAGAAAACAATTTAGCAGTGTCTTCACAAGTTAAATATACGCCTATCATATAATATAACCATTCTACTTCTAGTTATTAAAACAGAAGAAAATACATGTTCACTTAAAGATTGGTACATGAAGGTTGATAGCAGTTTTATTTGCAATAGCCCCAAACTGGAAACACCATAGCTTTACTTCAATTGTTGAATAAACAAACTGTGGTATGTATATCCACATAAAGGAATACTTCCAGCAATAAAAAGAAATGTACCACTGACATCTGTTACAATATGGAGAAATTAAAAATTATCCAGAATGAATGAAGACAGAACAAAAAAAGGATATGTATTGTATGATTCCATTCATATGATGTAATCTAATCTTTGGGGACAGAATATTAGTGAGTACCTGGGGATGGGAGAAAGATATCACAAAGGGACAAGAAGAAATGTCTGAAGGTAACAGATACATTCATTATTCTGAGTGTGGTAACAGTTTCAATGGTGTATACATATGTCAAAATATATCAAATTGTTCAAGTAAAATACATAACAGTTTATTTTATGTCAATTGTACCTCAATAAAATTGTTTTGAAAAACAAAAGTATGGTAACCGAAAAAAAAAAGTATGGTGAGAAAGAATACGATGGGTAAACTGGAGCCTATTTATTCGTAAAAATACTTTGGTACTATCTACCACATTAGGTTGTCGTCAGGACTAAAAGGGACAGAAACAGCACCATTTCCAACCCCAAGTTGGTACTAATCATATGGTACCTAGCAATAGTACCATATACATACTTACTTCAACTTTACATTACTCTTAGGATGTCTAAGAAATTTTTATGATTAACAGCCAGAAGCCTGAGAGAATTCTGAGAACTAGAAGTAAAGGTGAAAAGAAAAGGAAGTATGCCAGGCGAACAAAAATGGATGTGTGAATGCTTATTAGAGCGGTAAGCTTTAATCAAGCTGAACTGTTTAACATAATGCTTGCAAACTTACGTTATTCAGATGCTACAGGAAAATCATTCTGCACCTTATTTTGCTTATTTAGGCACACCAACAGAGAAGGAAAACAACCAAAATGCCTGAAGTTGCAAGTGTCAGTTTTAAAGTTGATGCTGTGCCATTGGCTGTTTGTAAAAGGATGTCATCAAAGATTTGAGAATAACTAGGGTTATTTTGGTCATTCTCCAAATCAAAATTTTTTCCAGCACAACAAAATCAAAGAAATAGCGAAATCAGGTAGTACTAAAACCAAGGGGTATCTTGTTCAAGTTTAACATCATTTACTTACTGCAGTCGGGACACTCACTGAAAATCGGCGCAAAGGTTCTATCTAGGCTGAAATGAAGCGCAGGTACAAAAATATGGCGCTCTCTCTACTCAAGCTGAATGTCTGGGTGCACGGCTGCATATCACGCAGAACAGAGCACCATTTTGGAGGTAAGCTCAATCAAAGTACCAGACTGAGTATTTCTTAAAAGAGAAATCCATCTAAGCCACCAATGTTCCAACAACATTGAAAAAGCCTATTTTTTCCTTCATGTAGACAGGGATACTCACGTACATCGATCCAAAATGAGCAAATGACAACGATACCTAAACTTATAGAAGTTTATGCAGTATTTTCATGTGTACCACTTAGTCTTATCCTCATAACAGATAGGTATTACTACTATTATTCCCTCATTTACAGACAGTGAAAACGAGACTGAGAAAGGTTAAGTGACTCGCTCAGTCTTAATGCTTGTTAAGTGGAGTGGAATTGACATTCAAACCTAGATTTTCTGATTCAAAAATCTATCTTCTGTCCATTAAATAATGCTACCCCTAATGGCACCAGGCTGCAAATGCTTTCTTTATGGCATATTTCACAGAAAACATTTGATGATCCTCTGACAATTTAGAGTCTGAATGTCATGGAACATCAACTCTCGAAAGGACTAGTAACAAGACTGATACTGGATATTTCAACATTTAAAATGAATTATATGCTGTTAAAAATCTAATTAGAAAAAACAGAAGCAAGCTCCAGCTTTCAAATAAATTATAAGAAATTTACCTGAATGAAAAGGAAACTGTTGCTTGGCTTCACCAGTATGTGCATCCCAAATAATTGTAGTCTGAGATTAAAAGGAAAAGGAAAATAAACTCACAGAAAGAAGTTTATCATAGATGTATAAATTATATGCCTAACTGTATTAAAGCAATATAAAATGTCAAAGTGGATTTAATTTTAAACTTTATCCCAAATAGTACAACAAGGCTATGCTCCACTTTGGAGAAGATGACTATTAAGCAGTTTGATTTTTCCCTGATTATTTTGCATCAATCAACTTACTTCAAATAACAATTATTGGTAGTCTACAAAGTGCCAGGCAATATATTACATTTTGTTATAAAAACTCCATTGCAATAATGCCTTTAATGTTAAGATTCTTAGAGATGTTTGGTAAGAGAGTAAGTTCTTGGTTAACAATGTAATCAGTTCTCAATACGGAAAGATTCTAAAAGCTCGTATTTACACAAAAAGGCAACTTAAATGTTGGCAATACTTAAAGCAAGAACCTAATGTATTGTACAGTGGCAGTGACTATTAACAGGACTCTCTCCTTCCCAGCCTACTTCACTTTTCTTCCCCTTTTGTCACTTTTTTATTGCACTCTGAATATAAAGCAGTTAAATATAAACCAGTTTCTCTCCACTTCCCAGTCTGACACCACACTCAATTAGGAGCATGTCCTTTCTTGGATTAAGACAATCTTAAACCTCTATTTAGAAGGAAGAAGGTCATATTTCCAACTCATCCATATTCACCAGCCGAGTTACATGAAGAAAACTAGACAGATTCTGCATTTTGTATTAGCTTCAATTAAGTACCAGGAGTTCAGCTAACAGAGCGGCTCTAGAATTTCCCATGGAATCACTCCAGAGCCATATTCACTGGTGAGACTAACTAGAAACTGTAGAAGGGAAGTGCAGAATGCATGACCTTGTTTATGGCTCAAATTCCAGCTAAAATTAAAAGTGGTCACACAGATAAAAGGATAAAAGACATTTTGATAATTAGATTCAAGAATGGGCTGACTGACAGACCTAAGAAATCATTTCTATCATAAATTCATATTTGAACTGCCCAAATAGGAATGTTTATGTGATTGGCAACTGAGATAAAATACTGCTTTCAATTAAACCCTGTAATACATTAACCTTTACAGAACGTAATGTGCTTTTACCTTGTCTACTCCAGCACTTAGAATAAAATTTCCTTTCTTATTCCATTTTAATGCAAATATAGGGCCTTTGTGCTGCCCTAAGGTGCTAGCAAGGTTACCTAAAATGCAAAATAAAGACAGTAACATTACTTTAAATTTTCTAACTTTAGATCAACAACAAAGTAAAAAGGAAAATGCTTTATTTACCATCTTTAGTCCATATTCTGGCAAAACCATCATAGGAACCAGTTGCTAGAAGTGTACCTTCACTCTGTCAGAGAAAAACATTTCTTTAATTATATAATCCAGATAGGGCATTTAATTGTTATTTCATGTTTAAATCCCAGGTACAGAAGGCCTTGACATTCTCTGCTTCAAAACTTACCAGTTTTGCCTATTTGTGAGTGCCACTAAAGGCCTATAACACTCTCACTGCTGTGACACTAGTGTTGTATGGGAGACTTATATCCAAAGTTCAACAACAACTGACAGTAATTGCTTCGGAGCAGGATCTATGTCACCCCGCCTCATGCAGGCCAGAAGTACTCTCACAGACTCACACAGCTAAGAATGAAGGCTGGTGGATTGGGAAGAACATCAAATTCATAATCTTACAATGATTTATTAGAAGCAAAAAAATAAAAAAACCTTTGAAAGTATTTAAATATGATTAGAAGGTTTTATATGGCCATTCCTCTAAATCCTTTACTAAAAAAGTATGTATGATCCAAACAATATCATTGTTTCAAATGATCAGATTCTTAAACACTTGAATGTTCCTTTATATTGTTAATCCCTTCCCACTATGAAATATTTGCCAATAAAAAGAGCAACATAAGGAAAAGAGCCAGAAAAGAGCACAGGCTAACGTTGTAGTTAATGAAGTAAGTACAACTGCCTACTTTACCAGGAGGAAACGTCCATAAAAATTTCTCTCAACTTATATTCCCTTGCTGTGCACCTTGCCTCGATGAATGGCGTAATAAAAGGAAAGATCTAGTTTATTACTCTATGAAAACGCAAAAGTTATGGATTATAGTAAACAGACTATTGCTAGAATGAGTAAACATTACTGGAGATACAGAAAGAAATCCTACCTTACTTGACATATTATTCTTCATGGTTTTTGGTAAGGCTACTCAAAACAAGATCACCTATTTCACATCTCTGAAGCCATTTAGCAGTACGGGTAAGTGACAAACAAAAACAAATGCTGGTTCTGGGAACTGCAGACTCAGCTCAGCTAGGATGTGTTAGGGTTCTATCTGAAGCAGGGGAGCCATGTTGAAGTCAACAGCAAAAGCTTGTTTCCAGATTGTACACAATGTCAAGTTTCCTCTAAACTATCAGTCCCTAAATGTTTTAGTTCATGAATTGCTCAACTAGGAAAAGAATACTTTCACGATGAGAAATCGCACAGGCTCTTGCTTTAGCCATGGAAAATAATCATTAATCGAGGATGATGTTTTCCAAGTTCACCGTGAATAACACATTTTTGAAAAGTCCACACTTTTCAAAACTATTAAATGCAGTTCAGAATGACCAAGCTCAACAAACCAATACTCTTTAACGATCCTTTTCAGTGTAAACTGTAAATTTCATTAAATTAACATGGCCAGTGAGCAAGGTAGCACAGAAAGCTACAAGGAGTCTGAACTAAGATATTGTATTCTGTCTTGATCCTACAAGTAAATAATACTACAATGTGCTAAGCTCCTTTGGAATTTTTAGAATTGTCATATGGAGGGGAAGAGTAAATACGCTGCTGGCAATTTTGGAAGAAAATGCTAAAAATACCTAGCTATGATTTCTGAAAAAACTTCACAGAAACTGAGAACTTTAGTGGGAATAATCATTTTAAAGAGCAATCTCATTCCTTGAAATAAGAATTGGAAGATCCTTTAGAATGCCCACAAAAGGTTGTTAGCAGAAGAGAAAAGAACATTCATTTGCTAAGGAAAGAACAACTATTCTGATACTCTTTGCAATGCTGAAATAGTCTAAGAGGTTTGGGGGAGGGGAGGGGTAGCGGGGTGAGGTTAGAGACGTATTTAAAACTAAAATGATGAGAATTTATTAACAATGAAGTCAAAGTTTTTTGTAAGTCAGAGTAGTCAAGTTGTCCTGAAAGATGTTGAATCATAGACAGAATCAGAGAATTATAAGATTCCTACAGTGGAAATAAAATTTAGAAGGTATCTAGACTAACGGTCCCTAAAAGGCAATTGGTAATAAAGCTGCATCAGTTCACAGAATAAAGAGAACAACAAGAAGGTGGTTTCTGCTACATAGAATCCTTTTATCCCCCAACTAAGGACTCAAGTTGTTATGGATTTAGTATGACTGTTACTATGCTAAGGATTTCCACCTATTACACCTCAATGTTTTAGGTACCATTTTCACACTTCTACTTCTCACTTAAGGAAAATGAAGGACAGAGTAAAAAGTGACAATTTTACCAAGGACATGCTGTGGGACACACTGAAGGACTGGCAGCTGAAGTCTGGTCTGATTATTCTAAGGCATGTCTGCGTCTTTGACACCATACTGGGGGAAGACGGCTGGCGGGGGAAGAGGGCTGGCAGGGGACGACTCCCGGTTTGTTGCTACTAGTTAATAAAACCCCAAATTCTGAACACATAGACAAACCCTGCCATTAATCTAAGGCTCTGAGGGTTAGGTATCCTAGTGCCTATATCCATCATGGACAGTAGAGTAGTACTCACATTCCAATCTAGAGATGTCACATCCTTGTTGCTTGGAACGTCCTGCCCTCCTTCCCGTATACAGTGTCTAAGTACTAACTGTGTGGAGCCACCGGTGCTGTTTTCACTAAGATTCCATATTCTTGCTGTCGAGTCTCCAGACCTATAACGTATGCAATCCTCATGAAATTCTCATAAATCCTCATGAAATTCTCAAGTACCAGAATCAAGGCAACATATTTACATCTTAGTAAGGAAAATAAAACTAGACAATCATGGATTTTCATTTCCAGTATTATTCCCATTCTGCAGTCTCAAAGTACTAAGTTTAATTAAAAATTCTACAATTAATTCATGAAGGAATACAAAATTTACAGAAACAAAATGGCCACAAATAAGCAACAACAAAAACCTGAATATTACATATGTGTATAAAATGTTCAGTAAGACACTTTTAAAAGCCATTTTAGTATCACTTTGAGAAACATACCCTGATGCTAGGAGATCACTAACAGGGTTCCAGGCACAGATGAAAACTTCAGATTCATGGCCCCGCAACACAACTGCTTTATTAGGAGGGATTTCAACATCCCCATCCACTTCCATCATATCAGTATGATTATCTGCATCATGAGAAACAAGTGAGCATTTCCAGTTGGGCAGTACTACAACTTGGGGCGGGGCTGAATTCTTCACTAGCAAATACCTTCCTTTACCACATATAGTGTAACATTTTTAATTACATCAAGTTAAGCTGAACATGACTACACAGTCTTTGTCACATGGAAAATAAACTCCTATCTTTAATTAAGTATTGACCATAGTTGTTTTTTTTTAAGAGGGGTGGGGGTGGGAAGAAGACATTAAATGACTACACCTAAACTTGGATATAACAATAAAATGGTTTGAATTAAATATAATGTGTAGCAGTACGATTCTGAGTTTCTGCCAGTAGGGGTTGCTGATATCATTCATATAACATGAATTGCCTTTTACCTCAATGTCAGAGCTCTATGGTATTTGCTGATAACTAGTTTTACAAATTCTATTTAGAAATCAAATGTAGATGTAAAAATTCACTTAACAATGGGAAAAGGGTTTCTAAGTATTTTTAAAAGAAAATAAAAGTAAATCTAGCTTTCTAGAGCTTTAGGAATAAAAATCTGAACTGTGTGATACAAGTTAGGGAAACAAGTTGGTGCAAATAACCGATGAAAATTACTTCAGAGAAGATGGGATATTCTGGTAAGGCAAAATGTCTCCTCTGAAAAGAAATTTTTAAAAATTCTTGTCTCCTGGGACCTTCCTGAGGGCGGAGGAGGGAGGAATAAGAGGATCAGAAAAAATAACGATTGGACGCTAGGCTTAGTACCTGGGTGATGAAATAGTCTGTACAACAAACCCTGTGACACGAGTTCTCCTATGTAACAAACCTGCACATGTACCCCTGAACCTAAAATAAAAGTTTAAAAAATAAACAAACCACGTAATTAAAAACAAATTATTGTCTGGGCTCACTTGCTATAGTATGTGCTCCATTCTCCTCCCCATTTGCTGTGTTTTCTCCATTTTTTGCAGACCCTTGTTGGCTGGCGGCAGCTGCAGCAGCTGCGGCAGCTGCGGCCTGTTGCTGGGCAAGCTTATCTCTATAAGCTTGTTGTCTTGTTTGTACTACATCAGGCATTACGGCATCTATCAGGGACAGAGACTCTATTGGTCGACCATCAAACAAGGTACCATCCTGGATTTGGAAAATTGTGAGAGAAGAAAAAGCAAAGGCAGTGTTTAAAGTTACTTGTATTTATACAAAATCAGAAACAGAATGGAAATCTTCATTCCAAGAAAAACATTTTTAATGTCTGGAGGGAAGAAAGAAACTACAAGAAGCCAGCTGCAAATGGCTGCTTAGATTGTCCTTTTCATTTAGTTCATACTGTTATTAAATGCTGTACAGACAGAACTGAAATATAAAGGAAGTCATTGCTGGAAATGAAAGGGATAAGATGTAGGCCCAGCTGATAAAAAGGTGTATTAATTAGATTCCAAAATTCTGTTAGTCAAAGCAACCAACAACATGAAACAGTTCATATAAGGAGCAGAAGCCTGGTGCATCATTATAGTAAACATCTCTCTTATAAAACTAACAATGTTGTGGGCTACAAAGTTTCTTGTGATTTGATTAGGATATTAAAGCAGAAACAGATTTCCTGGGCTACAGTGCTCTTTAATACTAGGGAGTTGTTGAAATTTCCAAAGCTCCACTTATTGATATTAGGAAGTTCCTAATAAGGAGTTCTCCAAGTAAGCACAAGAAGAGATACAAACACAGAGCAAGTTGGAAATAGAAACGTACAAAGGAGCTGGGAACAGGCACATGTGAAGTCTGGTTCACTTAAACTGGTAAACACCTACCAGTGACAATCTACAGCGGTTAGTAGGGTACTGTGAGCTGCAAAAACACAGCACATCTTTCTGAACTGTCCACTGTGATGTAATATTTGAGGAACAGGATAGAGTATTTTAATGTATAAATAATTTTTAAAAGGTATTAAAACCAACACAGATACACTGTAGAATAAGAACTATGTCAAATTTACATACATTTTAAGAAAAAATTTAGTTTTGTGTTAGTGGATTTTCACTCAAAGAGCTGAGGAAACAAAATAAAATAAATTTTAGTATATTATATAATTTCTAATTCTAGTAATAATCATTGATACAGAAATCATAGACACTTTAGTTTAAAAAATACTAGCCAGGCACGGTGGCTCATGCCTGTAATCCCAGCACTTTGGGAGGCCGAGGCAGGTGGATCACGAGGTCAAGAGTTTGAGACCAGCCTGGCCAACATGGTGAAACCCCGTCTCTACTAAAAATACAAAAATTAGCTGGGCTTGGTGGCACGTGCCTGTAATTCCAGCTACTCGGGAGGCCGAGGCAGGAGAATCACTTGAACCTGGGAGATGGGAGGTTGCAGTGAGCCAAGATTGCGCCACTGCACTCTGGCCTGGCGACAGAGCGAGACTCTGTCTCAAAACAAAACAAAACAAAAAAAGAATACTTGCAAAAGGGGAAATAAAAGGGGAAAAGCTCCTCTCTATACATAAAAATTTAAAACAAGGCTGGGCATGGTGGCTCACACGTGTAATCCCAGTACTTTGGGAGGCCAAGGTGGGCAGATTACCTGAGGTTAGGAGTCAAGATCAGCCTGTTCAACATGGGGAAACCCCGTTTCTACAAAAATACAAAAATTAGCCAGGCGTGGAGGCAGGTGCCTGTAATCCCAGCTGCTCAGGAGGCTAAGGGAGGAGAATCAACTGAACCCAGGAGGCGGAGGTTGCAGTGACCTGAGATCGTGCAACTGCACTCAAGCCTGGACAAAGCGAGGACCCACCCAACACACACACACACACACACACACACACACACACACACACACACACACACACAGAGAGAGAGAGACAGAGAGAGAGAGAGAGAGAGAGAGAGAGAGACAGAGAGACAGACAGACAGACACTTTAAACCAGATCAGGGCCTTACAACCTTTTTCTGCAAAAGACTAGACAGTAAATATTAATTTAGGCTTTGCAGGCCATAAGGTCTCTGCTACAACTACTATTCTGCCATAAGTAGCCACAGACAATACGTAAATGAGTGTAGCTATGTTCCAATCAAACTTTATTTACAAAAACCAAGAGCAGGGTTTGGCCAACAGGCCACAGTGTGCTGACACCTGAACCAAAGTACTTACATGTAGTCCTTAGATAAGCAGTACCATCCAGAGTTGGCTTCAATTATAAACTGGTTTAAATTAGGGTATATTCAAATAATGTTGAGAGTTTACAATTTTCAGGTCAGTAGTTATGATCTCAGCATTCCAGAGCACAATGCTGTTGTGTTAATAAAAATTATTTCTGGCCAGGTGCAGTGGCTCACGCCTGTATTCCCAACACTTTGGGAGGCAGAGGCAGGCAGATCACCTGAGGTCAGGAATTCAAGACCAGCCTGGCCAACATGGTAAAAACCCCATCGCTACTAAAAATACAAAAATTAGCCGGATGCAGTGGTGCACGCCCGTAATCTCAGCTACTCGAGAGGCTAAGGCACAAGAATCGCTTAAACCTGGGAGGTGGAGATTGCAGTGAGCCGAGATTGTGCCACTGCACTCCAGCCTGGGCGACAGAAGGAGACTGCATTTCAAAAACATAAAAATAAAAAATGTCTTAGTGTTTACTTATAAAATCATATTAAGGTAAACAAACTACAGATAATGGCACCAACACTTGTGCAATCTAACTACTACATTAGCGATGAACTGTCTGCATTTTTGTTAACCCAGTGAAGTTAAAGTCAGAATACTGAATAAGCAAGCAAGACAACAGACTTAGAGGCATATTTAAGAGTAAAATTAGTATTTGAAATAAGTCTTCCTTACCTCATTAATGCTAACTTCTGCTTCTACATACTGTAGACCTTTCTGGATGATGGAAATCAATGCAGCAGGTGGGACAAGTGCACCATTTATATTGGACTGACTGATATGGCTTTCTATACCAAAGGTAAATGCTGAATGAGAAAATCCTAAAAGCAAAAGAAAAGGTATAAGAATTAATTTTCCTAGTGGCAACGTGCTAAATGACACACACAAAAAGATCACTATAGTCTTTCTAAATCCCACTCTGCCCATTTAAAATCCCAGACTAGTATGCTGAGGTCAAGTGTGTGTGTGGGTGTGGGTGTGGGTGTGTGTCTCTCTCTCTACATGTTAGCCTTTACATATTTTACTTTTAATTAATGTATGTTTTTAAATTTCTAGTAAATACTTGGATTATATAACTTCAAATTTTCTAAAATGTAGTCATAGTACACAACTTTTCTTAACAAAAAGCATCAAACTTAAAAGGTAAAAAAAAACAAGCCTTTGGAAATCATGTGATTCAATTGTTTAAGATAAATGAAGTCAAGATAGATTAAGTGACATTTAATATTTCTGTAGTGTATTTTAAAATTCTTTACATCTAGAATTAAGGACCTTTATTTCAAATTTTCTTTCATCCCACTTCAAGTATTTAGCATTTCTCAAAAGTGGTGCATAATATGCTTTAAATAGGCACTCATTCTGAATGCTGTTCATTTACTTCATGTAATTGTCATCTACTATATAGTTGAATTCAATAATGTCTTTAAAGCAATCTAGTACTCAGGTAAAATCTGAAGTATTTAAATTTCTACATATAAACTGTCAAACATCTGATAAATTCAGTATTCTGCAGCTCTTTGAAACTAGGAAATAAAAGGCAAACAAATGAATTTAAATATTAAAAAATTATAATGCCTAAATCCCATTTTATGTATGAATAAAGTGCTTTAAACAATACCAATCCTTTGCCACTTAGTAATAACTCATCTATATGAAATCCAGAGTTAGCAAATGAGTATCTGGTTTACAGGTCCCCAATTCACAATTATTTACTTTTAACTTGAAATACTTAAAACCAAAGCACTTGCATAATAAAAATCTCTTTAGGCTGGCCTTGCTTTTTATGAATAGCTAGTCAAAATTCAAGGGTAAAATTCTAATAAGCTGATAAACCAAAGGTGGTTTTGTTTAGTGAAATATTAGTCACCATTTATCAGTAAGTAGTAATTTCTATAACGTAAACAATTCAATTAAATTCTACATGTAATACAGAATAATCAACATTTACGCTAAAGAAAATAAATAAATATGGGCTTATTTTGGGTGCTGGTTAAACCTATCTAATCTATGTAGTATCTCTGTTGGTTAGCCTGTCTACCCTAGTTTTTTAGTGTTTAAGTATATGTCTTTCTTGCATTTTGTGCTTCCACTCTTGTACTCCTGTGGTACTTCTGAACAGTCCATTATAAAATACTGTGGGCTCACAAACAGCATGTGGCTAGGAAAATGTGGTTATTTGATAGTCAAAGTACACCTAAGTTGATCTTCCTTGTAACTCCGTTCTTCTCTCTTTGGAACACCTAACCCATTATGTTCACAACATCTAACCCACAGCGGGAAAGATAAGTGAAAAAAATGATTTTAGTCTCCTGATTTTGCCCATAGGTAGATTATAATTAAATGCATTTATAGTTTTCATCTTAATCTGAGCTCACAGAGATAGCTAAAAAAGATACCAATGGAGGAGCAAAGGGAAGCACCATTCTAAACTGTGCTTATCAAGAAACGCACAACTACCTGAATATGAGTAGATTCCAGATCACCAAGGTATAAAGCTGAGAATATGGACTAGGGAGGATGGTGAGAAACAGTGAGATAACAGCAGTAAAGTCCTTAAGCAATGAGGTTGGAGATGCCTGTTTTCAATTATATCCCCTCCATAAATAAATTCACAGTAAATCAAACGTAGTGAAAACAGCCCAACAGCCAAGCAGCTTAGAGATTTAAGAAAACTTCAAGACAGAAGACATCATTTACGGAGAGCCTATACTATATGCTAGACATCGTGCACACATGTATAATTTTATTTTATAATCTAATGGAAAATCACAACTAATAAATGAGACAGTACAGATTCAGTTCATTCAGAGACTACTACTCCTCTTGAATAGTTAAAATACGGTCAAGGATAAAGCTAAGGTAGAGAATGAGCTCGTTTCCTGACGGAGTGTAAAAGAATACACCACTGTTTTGTTTTCAACTCAGGGTCTTGGAAAGTGGTTACACAGTACATAAAACACTAAACTTATTGCCATATTTAGTGCCAAGGTTTTAAAAGTGCTTTGACTTACATAAGGCTTATAAATTTTGTTTGAAATACATGATTTCTGTACACTTTATTCATGGCTGCAATTTAAATAGTCAAAATTGTTAAATTTAGACCCTATTTAATTACCTTATAGAGTTTAAGTTTAAAGTAGTAATATATCCAAGAATATCCTAAGAGTTACATGTGGAACTGTGCCAATGTTGCATATACCCTGAATTTGCTCTGTCAGACCAGGAGAAAAGCTATCACAGGTGCTTCCGTGCATCTCAAGGTACAGCAGATGTACTTAGGATGCTCTCAGATAGCAAGGAAACAACCCTGAAGTAGTCATTAGCATTGTTTTGGCACTTCTCATTAATGTTTACCCTAGAGAAGTTCAGTGTTTATTAAGCTCTGCTTAAATAAACACTGAATTCAACTAGAATATTTTCTTTATTTCTAGTCATGGCATTACATAGCAGTTTAAAATTATTATAATCAAAATTACTTTTCTTCTTCCTCTCCCTAAACTACTTTTCCTGAGAAACTTCTGATCTCATTTCATTACACCTGAAAGTCATAGTCATACTAACTCTCTCTTCTCTCTCTGCCCCTGGCATTTGACAATTTACCAAATCCTACCATCCTACTCCAAATCCTACCACTCTACCATCTGTAGATGCTCATCACCTTACCTTTTCTGCCAGATCTGAGTTTAGTCCCCCTACCCTTTGCTATACGTTTCTCTCCCTCCTCCTCAATTCAGTACATATGCCAAGCTACAGCTAGACTACTACTTGTAAAACAACAAACTGATCGTATCACTTCTTACTTGAGCATTTTCAATGATTCCCTTGGCCTTCATAATGAAGGTCAAACACCTAATTATGGCACACAGTTGTTTTTGTAATCCAGCTGGGTTTCTCCAGCCTCATCTCCTCAATACTACACATGCCGTTTGATTCCCATTACACAATAAATTCAAGTGGTGGCAAATTACATCTAACGTCTTGAATATGCTGTGTTAGATATCATGCCTCCGAGCCTTATGTGTTCCTTTGCTCTTTCTCCTATCTGAATGGAGGTGAAGTCCTCTTTCACCTCCCAGGGCTAATCAGTCTCTCCTACGTGATCCTAACATTTCTGTACGTGTGGCACTTAGCACACTGGTTATCACCTCTGTGTCTATGGTGGTTTGCCTGTGTGTGACTACCAGACTGAGATCCTGACAAAACGGTTTATGTCTAGTAATCCTTTAATTCTGGGAAACCGGCACATCACCTGAGTTAACAAGTACCCAATAAACATTTTTAAAATCAGAATGTAATAATACGATAATGTATTTTGGCACATCAAAAAAATCTGTGACTCCAGAAAAGGCATATGACTTAGGTCTTCCTTAGAAAAATCTAAAACTTGAACTAGTTTTGTGCCAGAAGCTATTTCCATTTATCTGTAAATATATATGCAAAAAAGACTTTTTCTAGGGAGAGCTTTTGATTTATATAATAGAAGGCAAAAGAGACCACCTAAATCTATTAAATGTTAAAATCCAGCATGACCACCTAAAATAGCACCCCTTCTTTCCAAGGGTAAGAGCAAATCTGATAGCATCTCGGCAATCAAATACTCTATAACATTTACAAAGGGTATTGAGATTTAGGGAGAAGAGAGGCTCCAGAAGGAAATAAGGCTGAAAACCATGAAGTATATGGTCATTCAGCGACAAAGACAAGCAATAGCAGCTGGCAGGGAGTGGGGTGTCACGCATGAGATCCAAAACCAACCATTTGCTATATGTTGCTTGTTTCAGGAAGTGCTTTCAGCAAGGATGTTAGGGACTGTGTTCCCAAAGGGGAGTTGGTTGTACAGAGCCTGACAACCCTAGTTTGCAAAGAGGCAATATAAGAGTAAGAAAATGGACCCTGAACACCATGGTTATGGTACAGGATGATGAGACGAGCCGAACTGATGAAAAAAGCAAAGCTTAAATATGACCACAACATACTGCCCTAGTCTGAAACGATAATCTGGTTGATCCATGGTCAAATTTAAGCTTCAAGTCAGAAAAGCCCAGCAAATTATACTCATGTTCTATCAAATGCTTCCTTGTCTCCAACTCTGCCCTACAGATGCAGATTTTGGAAGGTAAATAGCATGGGGGAAAAATGACACAGGGGATCTTAGTTGTTGAAGAGCTAGACTCAGTACTTACACACTAGCCATACAATTTTCTGCCCTAATTTTGCCCTTAAAAATGCATGTAACTGTGAACATTTTATATAAAATATTTGTCTGAATAATTTTAACAGCATCATAATATTCAGTCAGTAAATTACTCATGCCATAGCCGGACATTTGGACTTTTCCAACGATCACTATTTTAAAAGAATCTTACCTCAAATATCTATATGTATACGCTTTTGCCATGTATAATTTTTTTTTTCTCCTTATGATGGATTCCCTTCAAAAGCTGAAGGGGATATAAGCATTTTTAAAGAAGGTTTTCATCACTGCCAAATTGCTTTCCAAAAATATTACACAAAATAATAATGCCAAAAGCAATTTACATGTTATACTCTCGCTATGCTGGCTAGTCCTAAAAAACGAAACAAAACGCTAATTAAGACTGAACAAATTCTCTGTTTGGCAACTAGTAAAGGACCACTGTCCTTTGATAAGTGTGTGAGTAGGAAAGTGTAATAGTAATTTCCTGTGTCAGCAAAAAATGGCAATTCAGCTTACAAAAAGAGAAGAAAAAGTTATTTGGAAATAAGAGAATTATAATTATCAGCATTCATGACAACCGCCTGCTGTTTACTGTGTATCAGTCATGGATAAACCATGTGTGTAAAATCAAGGTTATTCATTTGATTTGTTCATCTGATTATATACCTACTTGCACTTCTGTAGCTGGTTATCTACTGATAAAGGAAGACTGAAGGTGGACATACCAGATGCTGAGCTCTCTTCGCTCCAGTTCTTCGTGACTAGAAGCACATGACTGATAACCACTTTAACCTGACTCCATCAAATCCACTGGTAATGTCTGTTTATAAATGGCACTGGGCATAGGTATGTAGGAAGGAATGCTTATCCAGCCCGGTTACCTTTATCTGAGTCAACAAAGAAACTGCACTGTACTATTTCATTAGCCATTACAGGGCTAATGTGAAACTGCTACAATATAACAAAAAATGAATGAATGAGCTGTATGTTACATGGTAGTACAGGTAACTGTTAACGTTATACATAAAGGTTACTTTGTGACTACTGTGATCACATTTTCTAAACTAAAATATAACAGTCTATGGTTCTGAATTGTAATCTTATAAACCAATGTAACATTTGAAGTATTAATCATCATCTCAAAAAAAAACATGGTATGGTTACAAGGCCTGTATTTAGAGATAGAAAATCCCTTTGAAAAAGTTAGGGGGAAAAAATGGAGGGAGATGGAGTACAGGACACATAATTAGATCTTTCATAAACCAAACTCTTTAAGCCTATCTGTATCATCCTTCTTACATATCATCTTGGTTAATACAGAGTGTCAACCTGATTGGACTGAAGGATGCAAAGTGTTGTTCCTGGATATAATTATGAGGGTGTTGCCAAAGGAGATTAACATTTGAACCAGTGGACTGGGGGAGGCAGACCCACCCTCAATCTGAGTGGGCATCATCTCATTAGCTGACAGCGTGGCTAGAATAAAGCAGGCAGAAGAACATAGAAAGACTAGACTTGCTGCGTCTTCCAGCCTCCATCTATCTCTCATGCTGGATGCTTCCTGCCCTTGAACATCAGATTCCAAGTTCTTCAGGTTTTGGACTTTTGGACCTACACCAGTGGTTTGCCAGGGGCTCTCGGGCCTTTGGCCACAGAGGTTTGGGACTTGGATTGATCCACCACTGGTTTCCTTGCTCGTCAACTTGCAGACAGCCTACCGTGGGACTTTACCATGTGATGGCATGGGTCAATTTTCCCAAATACACTCCTTTTCATACATATATCCTACTAGTTCTGTCCCTCTAGAGAACGCTAATACAGATTTTATATATTTCTTTCTTATATATCACCTTTCTTATAAATGGAGACAGTATGCAACATTATTTTTTAAATGAATTTTTTAAAAATAATATTCAGAATCACTATCTAGAAAATTACTCATTTTAGTAATAGGGACATTTTGTTTTTGCAATTTCCAGTTAGCCTTTCAATTATAAGATGCAAATAAATGTTTCACAGCTTCCAACAGTCGAGTACATTATAAATGGAGAAGTTATAGAGCTCTTAAACATGCAATAGGTATATCTAGTATCAAGAATGCTTTCCCTAAAGCAAATATACAACTGAAGCAAGATAAAAAGACAGCTTCTTTAGAAACCATAAGAGAAACAGGTGTCAGAAAATTCAAAAAAGAATTGCCAGAAACTATTTCTTGGGGGCAGGGGCAGTGGGGAGAACCAAAACTGCAAATAACGACAGGAGTCAACGGTGACGCAAAAGGTGCAGGGCGGGGGGATTAAAAAGGTCCAAACCAGCTTAGTGCCTCTAAAATTAACACCGTATCAGGTTCTACTATATGCAACTTAGCATGTGCCACTAAGTATTTATCTGCATATGGCTGCTAGATGAGTTCTTAGGGCAATCAAATTAATGCCCTTGGGCAAACACTGATTAAAGGGAGCATACTGAATCAAGTTTCATTACTTACAGTACTACATGTCAAATACACTCAATTTTCATATCATCTCAAAAGAGAAAAAAATCATTTTATTCCCTAAGAAATATTTGTTGAATATGGAAGTCTACTTCATAAAAAGGCAAGAATGGTGAGGACCAAAGAAATTTGGTAGGGTGAACTTTTTAGAGTTAAAATTGAGAAAAATAAAGAGTTACAATGGTTAATAAAAACCTTACAATAAATATATTTTTCTCTAATTAGTTTTGGTGAGTCCGAGGGATGTCTTATTTAAAACAGAGATGTCCATCAAATATTTGAGGCTGAATATCACAGTGTAATCCCTTCTCCACAAGCAACATATTTTACAGGTGACAAAAATGAATTTGAGAATTTACGTAATTTTGGAGGAGGAGGGAAATTTTTAACAGTACCTTCTAGTATTGACAACAGTAAAAAATATTTAAAACTAAAACAATTTAAGTGTTTTCCCCTCTGGAGATAGACACTACAGTCCAGTCAATGTTGAACAATAGAGAGCAAATGTTAAAAGTCCTTACTGAAAAACAGTATTACTAAACCACATACTCATCAAAACATAAAACTTTCATAAGGTGTTTTTGGACTTGACACTCTTTAGATAATGAGACAGGCCAGGAGCAAGTTTTATTTTTCCTTTTTGGAAGTCTTCACAAACCAGTCCCCTGAGTGTCTCTGCACAAATCCTTTCTCTGTCATGATATTCCTTTTCTGCAAATCTCCTAATCCAATTCAGTGCTCTATTACAGGGAAAGCAGCAGTATACAAATTCCAGTTTTTTTCAGTATTACTTTAGATCTTTCAAGAAAAATAGTTATAACCTAAGTAATTTATATCAGATTTCTTAGCTATTGAATGACTAATTCTCAATAAGTATCATTTGTAGGTTGTGGTGATAAATATGATGAATCCCCAAAACAACCCAGAGAAGAAATTACTGCACTAGGTGATTCTGAATTAGGATCTATTGCAAAAATAGCTGTATTTAAGTATAATCGGAGATCAGAATCAAGAAAAAGCTTTCGGAATATAGTGGTAAGTGCCCAGATCTAAAGTTACCGTGGGCATTCGTTACGGGTGAGATTTTGGGTTCTGTCTGGACCTGTCCTGAGTGCACAGAACTACAACATTCTCAAACTCTCCTACACGTCATATTTTTGGATATAATTTCAAATAAATATCTCGTGGCTGTAAGGCTTATTGTCAAGCTTAAAATTAGGAAACTGAGGCCAGCATAAGGAAAACTAAATTCCAGTTTATTCAGCTCCCGGGCGAGGTTCTGTGGTCCAGAGAAGGGGCCAGAGAAGTCGCGCCCAGTCGTTCTGGGCGTGGGGTTTTATAGGGGGTAAGGGCAGTAGATTGGTCAGTGGGGAAACAAAGCATAGGCAACTGCATTGGTCATAGAGAGACTGGACCTGGACTTGGCAAGTTGCCATTGGCAGCCCAGCAGGGCTACCCAC
>CAUYLG010041526.1:0-59296 GCA_963573385.1 Cacajao melanocephalus | reverse complement strand
AGGAGGGGGAAGGGGGAGGGGAAGAGGGGGAAGGGGAGGGGGGATGGGGGAGAGGGAGGGGGAGAGGGAGGAGTGGGGAAGAAGAGAGGGAGGATGGCGATGAGGAGGGAGGAGGGGGGAAGGAGGGAGAGGAGGAGGGAGGAGAGGGGGAGGGGGGAGGCAGGAAGAGGAGCAACAACAGGAAGAGGGGGAGGGGTCAGGAGGAGGGGAGGCAGGAAGAGGCAGGAGGGGGGAGCAGGGGGGAGGGGGAGGGGAGAGATGGAGGGAGGAGGGGAGGAGGGGGAGGGAAGGGGGGTGGTGGGGAGGGGAGGCAGGAAGAGGAGCAACAACGGCTCCCTGGTCCTCACTAGGGCTTCCTCCAGGCGCTCCTGGTTGCGGCTGTTGAGCTCCTGGGCCTCCCGCGTGGCGTCCACTGCCCGGTTCAAGGCTTCTCTCAGGTCCATGAGGCCAGCCTCATGCTGGGCCAGCCAGTCACGAGTGCGTGTGGCCAGTGCCTGGTTCTCCTCCCAGAGGCTGCTCAGCTGCTCCTGCACTCGGGCCAGCACTGGCCGGGGTGAGGGTGGTCACTCTAGCAGCCAGGGCCCTTTGTGACCCCTGGTCTATGCGTGGTGCCCGCCAGCCTCATTTGCCCAGTGAAGCCCACATGATGCCACTCCACGCTGACCTCCCCCTTGGAGCTCCTCTCCCCGCCCCACCTGCCAGGACCAACACCACTCACGTCTCTGCGCTGCAGCCAACTCAGCCTCAGCTGCTGACCTCGGGGCCCCCAGGTCCCGGGCCTGCATCTCCTGGAGCAGCCGCTCCACCTCAGCCAGCGTCCGGCGCAGGTGCTCACCTGATGGAGCCGAGGCATTGCCCAGCCCCAGGTGGCCCATCTGGGATGTGAGCTCTGTGGGGCAGGGCTTCATCAGAGCCTGGGCTGGCTGTACCAGTGCACCTCTGCCTACTGGCTTCCAGGCCCAAGACCCCAGCCCCATCATCCTATGCAGGCCGTCGGCCCGGAACCTGAGTGCACCTGGGAGGTCCCCAGGGCCCTTGGGCCTGGCCCTACGGCTGCCTGGTCTGCCCAGCCCCCACCTCCTGCAGTGCCCCAACACCAACACCAGTCTGCTCAGCCAGCTCCCAAGGCCTTCTCATGCCAGTCCTGCCCCTCTCTACCTGCCCACCCTGCTGCC
Source organism: Cacajao melanocephalus (assembly GCA_963573385.1). Taxonomy (NCBI): domain Eukaryota; kingdom Metazoa; phylum Chordata; class Mammalia; order Primates; family Pitheciidae; genus Cacajao; species Cacajao melanocephalus. The sequence goes on along the minus strand of CAUYLG010041526.1, from coordinate 58,121 downwards.
TGTCCTGCTTTCTGCTGAAATGGCACTCCTGGACGACCCTCAGGCTGGGCCAGCAGGTCCTGTTAGGTCAGCTTGGGGAGCGACATCTCTCCTCAACCCTGTCTCCGTTTGCACTGTGGGGTCTGTGAGTGTGAACACCTAACGGGCATGTTTCCTGGGGGAGGCTGGCGAGGGGTCAAGTGTCTCCCAGGCCACCTGTCTGACCACACAGCTATGCTGCCCACCTCCCAACCCTGTTCTACTCCAGAGGCGCCGTCTCCTGCCTAAGCACACAGACCCCGCCTGTTCTTCCAGGCCAAGCTTGGCCAGGACTCCCACCCCTGCCCCAGGCGGCCCTCCTGGCTCTGAGCCCTGCCGGGGGGCCCTTACCACGCAGGGTGCTCTCCATAGCCCGGATGGTCGCCAGAAGCATCTTTGCCCGGCCCAGTGTGGCCTCGGTGCCAGCCAGCAACTGGCCCGCCTGGTCTCGGGTCCCTGCAGCCTGTGGAGGCAGAGCCCACTAGCCCAAGCTGCTGGTGGGTGAGGGTCAGGGGTGGCAAGGGAGGGCCTGGGGTCTGGGGCGCGCTGAGGGTCCAAGGGAAGAGGGAACAGGGGCCTCATATCTATTTAACTCTCTATCTGATGACGTGCTGTTTATCACTTGTTACTTAACTAAAATAATTGGTTATTATTTGCCATTTGTTAATTACTGTCAATTTAATAATAGTAGTTACTCATTAAGACATTTGAGGCTGCGGACAGTGGCTCAAACCTGTAATCCTAGCACTTTGGGAGGCCTAGGCGGGTGGATCACCTGTGTTTGGGAGATTGAGACCAGCCTGACCAACATAGAGAAATCCTGTCTCTACTAAAAACACAAAAGTAGCCGGGCGTGGTGGCGGGCACCACACCTGTAACCCCAGCTACTCAAGAGGCTGAGGCAGGAGAATCACTTGAACCCAGGAAACGAAGGTTGCAGTGAGCTGAAATCACACCATTGCACTCCAGCCTGGGTGACAAGAGAGAAACTCCATCTCAAAAAATAAAAAAGACATTTGAGTGAGATTATATGCCATAAACAACTGTATTAAGTAGTTTAAATGGTAATTCACTGACGTGGTCAACCCCTACGACTCCTGAGCTCCTATCCCCTGCACGGACACCTGTGCGAGGCCTGAGGTAACATCTGCTGAACAAGGACGAGTGAAATGCTGGCGGGTAACCCAGGTGAAAGCCGCCCGGGCCCTGGGGATCCCGGGGCTCCTGCCTGGCCGCCCAGTCGCTGCGCGTCCTGCCTGAGGCTCTCGCTCTGCCGCTCCAGCACCTCCAGCCGCTGTGCCGTCTCATGGCGGGGGCCCAAGGGGCTCCGGAGCTGGCTCTGCGGGGAGTGGAAAGTGAGGGCCTGCATTGGCCCCGAGTTGGGGAGGGAAGGCCGGGACGCTCGGTACCTGCAGGTCGGCAATGGAAGCATTCAGCCTGTGCAGACGGGCCCAGGCGGCAGAGCTGGCGTTGATGCCATGCAGCTGCTGGCGGATGGCGGGGAGGAGGGCGCCGGCCTGCTCCAGGTCATCCAGGAGCAGGACCACACAGTGGTCACACACTACAGGCAGTGTGGAGGCACAGGTCAGTGTCATGGGGTCAGGGCAGGGGAGGATGACCAGCTGGGGTCCCGGGGTCATGAGGTCAGCTTAGGGACACAGGACCCGTGGGGAGGTTCTAGGGTTCTGGCAGAGTCATGGAGTCAGGTAGAAGTGATATGAGGGTGAAGGGCATGGACTCAGCCCGGGAGACAATGAGGCCAGCATAAGGGGCTGGGGCTGGCACCAGGGTCATGGGGGAAGCCAGAGGAATGGAGCCAGGGTGCGGTCATGAGGTCAGCATGCGGCTGGCACAGGAGACTGAGCTGGGATGAAGACGACAAGGTTAGTGGAGGTCAAAAGCCAGCATGGGGCTCCCAGGATCAACTGAAAGGTCATTACAGCGGTCAGGTCAGCAAGGAACTGAGTGGATACCAGTAATCCAGCACAAGGAAGAGATGAATAGACAGTGGGGCAGGGATGAGGCCATGCAGCCAGTGGAGGGGGCGGGTCCAGTTGGTGAGGTGGGGCCAGCATGTGGGTGGGGCAGAAGGGGCTGGGCCATTGGAGGGGGCAGAGCCATGGAGGCAAAGGGTGGGGCCAGTGGAGGGGGTGGGGCCAGTGGATGAGGCGGGGCCAGCGGGTGAGACGGGGCCAGCGGGTGAAGAGGGGTGGGGCCAGTGGAGGCGGCGGGGCCAGCAGAGGTGATGGGGCCAACAGATGGGGTGGGGTCAGGGCGCACAAGAAGGCTAGGGACGGTAGAGGGGTACAGCCAGCAATGGAGCCACAGCGCTCCTCAGCATGGATGGAGTCGGATAGGCATGGGTCTCCACAGGGAAATGGAGGGCAGCTGGGAACACTCTGGGAGGTCGAAGTTAACACAGGTCACCAGGCAGTGTGGGGCTCAGATTCAGATCCCACTCTACCCAGGTTGGGGAAGTGGGGTGTTGTGGACGCACCTTCACAGTGGATGCCGTGGCCCCCAGGCCCGCCCGGAACGGGCACCTGGTGCTGCTGGCTGCAGGTGTCGCAGCGCTCCCCGCTGAGCCCCGGGGGGCAGGTGCAGTGGCCTGTGTGAGGGTCACAGCGGCCCCCAGGGCACTGGCAGCCTGAGGTGGGAGGCTTGGGTGAATGCGGCTGGCCTGGGACCTTGGGGCATCCCCTACTCAGAAGTCCCCACCCGCCCTCCTGTGACCCGACAGCACTCACGCCTGCAACCCTGCTCAGGGAGCCCCCAGTAGCCAGGAGCACACTCGCGGCACTGGGGTCCCCTGGTCCCTGGTTGGCAATGGCACTGTCCACTCTGGGGGTGGCACTCGGAGCCCTCGGCGGCCGGTCCACAAGCACACGGGCGGCAGCCCCCACAGCCGTCGAAGCCAAAATGTCCTTCCTGTGGCACAGGTTGTGGTCACTGCCCTGCCCAGCCCTCCACTGTCCCAGACCAACCTGGAGGCCAGGGGTCCTGCCCATCTGGCCTCACCCACAGAGGCTCTGCCCATCAAACCCCACCCCTCAGCTCCACCTATCACCCTCTCCCCAGGCCCCACCTCTAGTCCCGAGGCCCCACCCACCCAGCCCTGCTTAGCCCACAGTCCTACCTGACAGCGGTCACAGCGCTGCCCAGTCACGCCCACCTTGCACAGGCAGCGCCCGCTGTGGGGGTCGCAGGCCTCTGTCCCACATGGGGCGCAGTCGCAGCCTGCAGAAGGGGTCCGTGACTGCAGCCCTGGGCCCTCTCACCCCCCAGGTACCCCCTAGGAACCCCCTTCAAGCCCTCATTTCACTGCCTCCTGCTCTGTCTGCTCCAGGCTGCCCAGACCACCCGGCTACCCACTCCCACCCCAGGCTGGCCTCACTCCCCAGCCGCCTCTGCCGGGCCCGAGGGACCCGTGGACTCCCCACAATAGCCTGCCCTGATCTGATGGCCGACGTGCACTGCAGTGGCGGGGCGTTGGTGGTGGTGTCTAACCAGGGGGCCTGATTGTGGGGGGAGAGGGGATGTGATCGTGAAGAGGGGGCCTGATCGTGGGCCAGGAGGGCCTGATCGCAGGGGAAAGGGCCTGGTCATGGGTTGGGGAGGGACTGCAATCCTGCTATGGGGAGAGTCTGATTGTGGTAGGCGGAAAGGGTGTGATGGAGAAAGGCATGACTGTGAAGGGGCCTGATTGCTGGGGTGGGAGGGCCTAATCATGGTGGGGGACAAAGGGTTGACCATGAGCCCAGAGAGCCAGCTCCACCTTGTCCTGGCTGGGCCCCAGCACCAGGCACACAGCCTACTTCTGGGGTACGCCCAGCAGGCCTCCCTCCTCCCTGCGCAGCCCTCCCACGGATCGGCTCTCCCAGCCCAATGCCTACGGGTGCAGTTGCCCGGCAGCAGGGCATTGCCATAGAAGCCGGGGGCGCAGATCTCACAGCGGGGCCCGGTGGTGTGGCGCAGGCAGCCACGGCAGGCGCCTGTCAGGGGGTCGCAGTCGCTGAAGAGCAAGTTAGGGTCACCATTGCCACTGCAGTCGCAAGGCTGGCAGGAGCTGCCCAGCACCAGTGGGTTCCCGAAGAAGCCGGGCGCACACCTGGGAGTGGGTGGGGAGGGGCCGTCAGTGGCCTGTGGCCCCCACCCTCTTGTATTCTGGGGTCAACACTCAGGCCCTGCCCGACTGCCCTGGCCCCGGCTCACCGCTCACAGGAGGTGCCTGCGTAACCGGGTTTGCAGAGGCACTGGGTTCGGCCGCCTCGCAGGATGCAGCCCTCGGCGAAGCTGCAAAGACCAGCAGTGTCGGTCACTATGCCCCTGGCGGTGCCCGGGCCTGGGCGAGCGCACTGTGCTCAGGCTGGGCCACACGCCAGGGATCGGGGTCCAGACCTCACGGATGTCCCCAGTGTCCAGGCCTCTGCCGAGGGCAGTGGGAACTCACCACCCCGCTGCCGGGTGAAGGGAAGGGGTGGGGGGTCAGGGCTTCGCCCCTCGAGGAGGCTGGCTTACTTGTTGGAAGGCACTGAGAGGGGGCAGGGGCAGCTGACACAGGGGGCGCTGGGGTCCTCCCCGCTGCTCACAAAGCCGGGTTGGCAGCGCTCACAGTGGGGCCCTTCGGTGTTGTGCTGGCAGCCCTGGGGCAGAGTGGACAGTCGGTGCCACGGTGGACACCCACATCCTACCGCCGAGTCTGCAGCTCCCAACACCCTGCCTGAGACTCTGTGCCCAAGGCCAGACAGTGCCCTCCCTACCTGGGCAGTGCCCTTCCCTGCGCCTCAGCTGACCTAGAAGTGCAGCTCCTGCATCTTCCCTGGCTCACCTGACTGTGCCTTTGGTGAATGCTGCCCCCCGGCCCTGCCGGCCCCCACTCACCACACAGATGCCAGAGCCAGGGAGGCAGCGGTCTGAGTGTCCATGGCACTGACATGGGATACATCGGCCCAGGAAGAGACCTTTGACGTCCCGATAGAAGCCGGGGGCACATTCCTGGGGGAGTACAGGGGGCAGAGGTGGCAGCAGTGATTGAAGAGGAGGGCCCCACTCTGCGTGCTCACAAGTCAAACCCTCAGGGATCCTCAGGCACGAGGCACTGGGAGCCCTGGGCCCACGGAGCATGGTCACCTCTGGTCAGAGGCTGGTCAGGAACTCCTGGCCCCGGCAGGCTGGAAGGGGGCCAGCACCTGGCTGCTGTGCGAGGACACAACTCTCAAAGCCACACGGATGTCCTGGCTTGGGAACGACCAGGCCTTGGGGCTGGGGACTACCCCTTCCAATGGGCCAGGGCCTTCTCCTTCCACTCTTAGCAGCTCTTTCTAGGAGACGTCCAACCACAAACCTCCCCATATGGAAGGAGCAAAGTTACAGCAGACAGATTAGCAGCTGGACAGGCACACAGTGGGCGAGGGAATGAGTGAATGACAGGCAGATGTCAGGATGATCAGTGGGGGACGTCCGGGTGACCCAGTGAGCAGGGGCTGGGATGGGTGGGAAATGGGTATGGAGGATATGTGCGTGGAGGGCCAGGCAGAGGGGCAGGCAGATGGGCGGCAGGGGATGGGCAGACCCATGAGTCTGCCAGCAGCATTCACAGGACAGGGGAAGGAAGAGAGGTGAGTAGGGTGACAGGAGGTGGAGGCAGCAAGGAAGTGGATACCAGAACACTGGAGGGAAGGGCACGCGCAGGTGAGCTGCCTCACAACCTGGTGTTGTTCCGACCTCACCTGGCACGAGTCTCCCCGGTAGCTGGCGGGGCACAGGCACAGCTCCACATTACTGGCCAGGGCCCCCTGGCCTCCTGGGCTGGCCACCTCCAGTGCCACCCTGCCCAGGGAGACGGCTGAGGAGGTCTGGGAGAAGAGGGCACGAATCTGCAGCTGCTCCAGGCTGGCCAGCACCATCATGAGCTCCTCACGGGACACAGTGTTGCGAGTCTCCGTGTGCCGGAAGTTCCCCTGCGGGCCCAAGATGGCACCTCAGTGGAGCCACACTAAATGGGACAGAACAGGGAGCCTAGAACAGACCCCCCCAACCTGGTAGGTGATGGAGGGCCACAAAGATTGCAGGGGAGGGGGAGGTACACACAGGTAGAAAAACCAGTTTCCCATGTGGCCAGCCAGCACCTAGATCCCTGCCTCACACCACACACCAAACCAACTCCAGACACCTTAAGAATTGAAATGGACAAAGAGAACAGCCAAGCTTCTAGAAGAAAATAATATAGGTGCATACTTTCTGATCAAGTAGAGACAAATACTTTCTTAAACAAGATGCAAAAACGCTTGCTGCCAAGGAAAAAAGGATAAATTCAAGCCCTACCTGACAGCGGTCCAGACCTCTGACAACTATAAGACCATTGATCAAAGACAGCTCAGGCTGGGCTTGGTGGCTCACACCTGTAATCCCAGTGCTTTGGGAGGCTGAGGCGGGAGGATCACCTGAAGTCAGGAGTTCGAGACCAGCCTGGCCAACACAGCTGAAACCCCATCTCTATTAAAAATACAAAACTAGCTGGGCATGGTGGTGGGTGCCTAGAGTCCCAGCTACTCAGGAGACTGAGGCAGGAGAATCACTTGAACTTCAGAGGTGGAGGCTGCAGTGAGCTGAGATTGCACCACTGCACTCCATCCAGCCTGGGCAACAGAGCAAGACTCTGTCTCAAAAAAACCAGCTTAAAGAAAAACCAGATGAGCTGTGAGCTGGGAGAAGACAGTTGCTACTCTGAAGTGTGACAGAGGACAGGCACCAAGAATAACAAACGGACGGAGAAAGATCCACAAGTCAGAGAAATGGGCGAAAGATGCTAACAGGCAGCGCACAGAGGAGGAAGCCAAGGGCCCCACACAGCTGCTCACCCGTCAGAGATCAGGACTCACAAAGCAGGTGGGAAGACAGCGTGAAACCCCCAGGATGACCAGAGTGGAAGACGTCTGACAATGGGTGTGTGGACTCCCCAGCCCCGGCCCCACTTCTGCTCCTGAGCTGATTTCCACCATGGAGAATGGGCACAGCAGCACTGGGGACCCTTCCAGCCTTCCTGGCTGAGCTGAGGTCCAGGAGGGACCTGGGTGCCCAAGCCAGCTCCCCTCACCTCCACCAACTGTAGCTGCCCATGGTGAGCGTGGCCAGGCATGGGGTACGCTGGCTCCAGGAACGCGATGCTCATCTGGTTGCCCTGGGGAGGCACATGGGCCAGGTGAGGGTGGGCACGAGTCTGGGCCACACCCACTCGTCCGCCCTGCCATGTCAGCTCAGTGCCCTCACCTGCAGCACCACGTCCGGCCTGCTCTCCATGGGGACAAAGACATCTCCCCGCTGCCTCTCCGAGTGCAGTTCATAACGGAGGGTCCCGCCGTAGGATGACACCTGGAGGTAGACAGACGGAGGTGACCTGGCCAGACCCTGGCCACAGGCTCAGAGGCTAGCAGCATTGGTCTGGGGCCCCGCCAGGACAGGGCCCTGAGCTGGGCCCGGATACCAGTGCTCATTCCCTGCCTGGGGCAGGGCCTAGGGCCCCTCACAGGGCTCCCCTCCCTGGACAGAGCCCCACTCCAGGCTCCCAGGCCTCCCAGGTATCCTGGCCATCCTCACGGTGCCTCCCCCAGACCTGATGCCCTGCTTACCCGGTCCCCCAGGTAGGAGGGCGGGGCCTGCCAGTACAGCTCGGGGAAAGTCTCGGGCACCTGCCGCAGGTCTGCATGGAGCACCTCTGTCCCCGGCCGGCGCTCATGGGGCACCACCTGCCTGTCAGTGCTCAGCAGCACCCAGCCATCCATGTCCACGAACTGTGGGCACACACACACGTCACAGGGACCCATCTTGTGTCCAGTCCCACATGCGCCCTCCCTGGAAGGCACTGCCCCCCCACCCCTCGCAGGCCCACCTCCTGCCGGGTGTAGGCTGAGCTCCGGCAGCGCTCCGTGGCCCCAAAGCAGAAGCAGCGGGTGCAGCCTTTGGGGTTTGCAGCATCCAGGGAGAAGGTCCCAAGGCTGCACTGGTCGCACCTGGGGCCCTGCACGTTCTCCTAGGGATGAGAGGACAGCGAGGATGGTTGGCATGTGCCAGGTGCCTGACCCCAGGTTCCTAGTTCCCACTTGCCCATGGCGATGACTCTCCCAAAAGCTTCCAGGAAGCCCGAGCTGCCCAGAAAGGCGCTGTTTCAGCTGATGAGGCTGGAGGGAAAGGCCAGATCCAGGCCCAGCCCTCACTCACCTTACAGTAGCACTGGCCGGTGACAGGGTCGCACACGCCGGGTGCGGTGCCTGCGTCATGGCAGTCGCAGGGGCGGCAGCTGGGGTAGCCATGAAAGCCCAGAGAGCAGGTATCACAGCGGCGCCCGCTCACATTGGGTCTGCACCTGCGGCAGGGGCAGAAGCTGAGCCCTCTCCACCCCACGTCACTCAGGCCAAAATGAGATCTTGTAGGCACCCCCCACCCAGGCAGCATCCTCCCAGAAGTGGAGGAGAGGGATTTGCTGCATCCAGGGAGCACGAATCAGGGCAGGGTGGGCACCAGGACCCACTGTCAAGAGGAAATGTTGACCCTAAGGCTGCTGGGGGCTGCAGTGACCCGCTCTGGGCCCTCACTTGCACTGCCCGCTGTCCATGTCACAAGTAGGGTCTGTGAGCTCCTGGACGCCGGGCCCTGAGCAGTTACACTCCTCACACCCGACCAGGGGGTGGCAGCCGAAGGTCTGGGGCTGGCACAGCAGGCAGTCGGGAGGGACGGTACGTGGCGGGCAGATGCACTGGCCCGTGAGCTCGTCACAGAGGCGGGCGCCGCAGTCACAGGCTGTGGGCAGGCACAGGGATTGCTGACCCGTCTTCCCCATCCCGCCCCTCTCAGAGGCCCTGAATATAGCCCTAGGGGATGTGGCAGTGTGGTGGGGGGCGGGGAGACAAGAATACGGACCCCTGCCCCAGGCACTGAGCCTTGGACAGCTCTTGATGTGGGGGCAGCTGCTTAGAATCAACATCACCATCGTCGGGGACGTAGACCACCTGCTGGTCCCTGAAGCCTTGTCCTGGGCCCAGGCCCACGGACGGGGTGGCAGCGCTGCCCTGCATGCTCTAGACATTCTCCTGACCTCTGTGCCCTGCTTTCTGGTCAAGCCCGTCCACCTCAGGCACTAGCACCATCTCCCCAGCACTGGGCACCCCGGGACTGGGGTACTCACGCCTGCAGTGGGGGAAGCCCCAGTATCCAGTGGCACAGCGGGAGCAGTCACGGCCAATGACATGGGCGCGGCAGGGACACTGGCCCCCGAAGGGCTCACAGGTGGGGCCCGTGGCACCCACTTCATGGCAGCCACACGGACGGGCTCCATTGTTATAGAAGAGGGAGAGGGAGGCGGCAGCGTTTCGGCAGAACAGGGTTGAGCTGCTAGGGCTTCATAGAAAGCAAGCAGTGAGACTAGCTCCTGGCCCGCCCCACCCCAGACCCCGCCTTGCCAGAGCCCGGCCCACCTGATGTGGTAGCCCTGGGCTGCGCAGTGGCTGATGAAGTCGTAGGACTTGTCCAGGGGCTCCTCCCGGAGGTAGCCAGAGCTGTAGGCGTTCTCAGGGACCACAAGTACATAATCCTAGGGGTGAGGCCTGGTCACCCTTCTGTGGGGAAAGAGCCTGCAGTGGGGAGGCCCCCAGAGGCTGGCCGGGATAGGGTCCTGCAGGCAGCTCAGGGCCCTGGTGACAGCAGCACAACCCAGGCCTGGGCCCTGGCCGCTGGGGAAGGCCACTCCTAGCCAAACAGCAGCTTTGGGGGGCATGAGGTAGCAGCAGCGTGGATGAGGCCTCCTGGTGTCTCCACATCTCTGTCTACTGGCCATGCCTTCCTGCTCCCTCTCTCATAGTCCAGGCCCCACCTCCTCCACGAAGGCCACCCTGACCAGCAGGGTGCAGGGTACAGGGCCCAGGGCCCCTCTGGAGCCTCACAAGGTGGATCGGGAGGTCCCCAGAGGCAGGAGCTGCTTTGCTGGGCACAAGGCTGGGCCTTAGCAGGCCCAGGAAAGGACAGACCCAGCCCAAGTGGTGTGACATACTAAGGACAGCTGGTCCCTGAGCAAGACACCAGCTCGGACTCACCAGCCAGAGCCACCGGCCCTCGGGCACACGCACGGTCACAGTGAGCTCGCTGTGGGTCACGTCCAGCAGGACCTGGCCCTCACACACCACCAGGGTACGGCAGCCATAGCCATGTGGGCAAAAGCTGGCATTGGCGTGGCCTGGGCAGGGGACAAAGGCAGGGTAAGGCCTCAGCCCCAACAACCTAGAGACTCCCAGAGGGAGGAAGAAGGCAGTGCCAGGGCAGTCAGGAGTGCCCGCTGGCCAACGGCCACAGGCATGGGGTGTGCCCATGAGGCCTGCCAGGCTGGCCCCTCATGTCACAGGGGCTGGCCACATATGACCGGCAAATGTCACGTGGGGCACCTAGAGGTCATTTCTAGGTGCGGGACCCCAGGCTTGGCCAAGCCAGGGACCAGAACACACTCAGGGCCACACGTGCTGCCAGCCAGCATCCTGGGGCAAGCTCTCAATTTGCCGAGGGCCATGGAGCCCACGCGGCTTCCCAGCGCATGAGGCAAACTCGGGACCCAGGCTGGTAGACCCAGGCTGGCAGACTCGGGACCCAGGCTTTTCTGGGAAGGGGGGCGGGCAGGCAGGGGAGTTGGGGCTTCGGCCTGCAAGGGCAGCTGGTTTGAGAACTGACAGCAGGACAGTCACGTTGCCCATCACTCATAGCAGGCAGCACAGGCCACATTGTGGCTCAGCCCCTCCAGCCCCCACCCCAGACACTCACCCTGCCATACACGACCGGCATTGATGAGGACTTCCACGGGGAAAGTGGGGTGGGCCGGCTGGTAGCCGTGCAGCAGGAAGGCATAGCGGCCCAGGCTGGGCACATGGGTGGTGAAGACTACAGTGGCCTGTAGGGATAGGCTCCAGTGAGCAGGCTGAGCTGTGAGCCCCTGCTGTCCCCTGGACCACCTGCCCTGGGTTGGGGCCCAGAGTCCTGCCCCAACAGTCCCATCCCTCAAGAGGTAGTGGCCCTCACCTGGGGCTCACGCAGCAGGGTGGGCTGTGCGTCGGGATCCACAGCGGTGGGGGGCCGAGGCTGGGGTCCAGTTGGGGACATGGCTGGCGTGAGGTCCTGTGCGTGGGTCAGCGGGAGGCCGGGTGGCAGCGGGAGCACCTGGCAGTCCCTGAGGACGATGGGCTGGGGCGGCTTTGGGAAGCGCGAGGGCAGACAGGTGGCACTGGTAGGAACACCGTGGGTGAGTGAAAGTTGGCCCCGTCGCCAGGCCCTCAGCCGCTCAGCCCATTCCCAGCCCCACTACCTGCTGGGGCTGAAGACACCGTGGCTGCTGATACAGTGCACCCGGGGCTCCACAAACTCCGGGCTGAACTCCTCCATGGGCACCAGAGTGATCCTGTGCTGCAGGCAGAAGGACAAAATGCTGCAACGCCGGGGGACGGGGGGGACAGGGGGGATGGGGAGGATGGGGAGGATAGGGGTGCAGCAGTACATTGGGGAGTGGTCACCCAGCTCAGACCCAGGAGGGGGCAGACCAGGTGTCCGACCCAGCCCTGGACCAGTGTGGGCTGGTTCCTGGGCCTGTGTGGCTCCTCCTGTGTCCCCTCCCTCTCCCATCTGCCATTGTCCCCCCACCCTCATCTTGAGAGCTGCTTGGTGCCAGCAGGCAGGACAGGCCCAGCTCGCCCAGGACCCGGCACAGGCAGGCGCCCAGCAGGCACAGGCTGTGAATGAGCCCTGCCTCCCTCCCCTGTGTGGCTGAGCCAGGCTGGCTTCTCAGAACACAGCAACCCATCCACAGATACAATGGTGAGAGACTCAGCTGCACAGAACACAATGTGTGGCACTTATAGAAAGTTCCAGACCAGGCGCAGTGGCTCCCCAGTCTGTAATCACAGCACTTTGGCAGGCCCAAGCGGGTGGATCACCTGAGGTCGGGAGTTCGAGACCAGCCTGGCCAACATGGTAAAACTCCATCTCTACTAAAAATACAAAACTTAGCCAGGCATGGTGGCAGATGCCTATAGTCCCAGGTATTTGGGAGGCAGAGGCAGGAGAATCACTTGAACCTAGGAGGCAGAGGTTGCAGTGAGCCGAGATTTCACCACTGCACTCCAGCCTGGACCACAGAGCGAAACTCCATTTCAAAAACAAACAAAAAAGAAAAAAGATCCAGAACAGAAAACCAGCCAACACTGTCTGTGCCAGAAGGCAGCTGCCCTGGGACCTGGGGGCATCTGGGGCGGGGCCTGGGCTCCAGGAGCTGTGACTGCAGGTTCTGTCCTGAGCACACAGAACGGCTCGAGGGAACGGCAAAAGGGACTGAATCCAGAGTGCTCACAGGAGGAGTTCCAGAAGAAACATGCTGGGCACGAGTCCATAGGTGCAGCCACCATGGGGACCTGGGACCCCAACTTTCCTCTCCCATCTCATGATGTTTTAAATCTTCCAAAAGAAGCTGACCCCTCGGGGTGGGGGCCTGAGGGGTCCTTACCAGGAAGAAGCGCGCCTGCTCGGCTGTGAGCCGCACGCTGGCCTCAGAGTCCAGGTGGAAGACAGCCAGGTGATCCTGGGAATCCCGGGCAGTGCCCCGGCACAGGGTGCTGCAGGGGGAGGGTGGTGAGCAGGTGGGGCAGCCCCAGGCGCACCCTCGCTCCAGCCCCTCTGGCTCCCACTCACCTGTACAGGCAGGGGTGCAGGGTAAGCAGGCCCTGCTGGGGGCCCTGCTGGGGGGTGTGCACTGCCACGCTCACCTCCTGGTGGGCGTTCTCGTTGGCGTACTCTACCACCAGGGCATAGCGGCCCGGCTGCGGCACTGCCACCTGAAGCTGGACATCCGCCTGCAGGGAAGGCAGGTTGACAGGAAACCCACCATCCCTCGCCTTTCCCACCTCCCTCCCCTCCTACTCCAGCAACTGCCTGACCCCAGGGCGTGCCCTGCCCCGAGTCCTGGCCCCCCCACCTCCGCCGGATAGCTCCAGGTATGTGGTAGGGGCTGGGCTGTCTGTGGAGACCGCAGCCGACCCCACGTACAGTTAGGCACCAAGGTCACACACGCGGGCGGCAGGAGATGGGAGGCGGGGTGCCCCGAGTGGGTACTGGGCTCCGTTGCCTGAGGCAGCACCCTGCTTCTGTAACCTGCCACCGCTATAGGACCCCCAGCCCCCCGGGCCAAGGTCCTATAGCACCCACTGCCCCGCAGGGTCCCAGGACACGCACGTCACTGCCTGTGCAGGTGACCAGAGGTGGGTGCGACGGGCTGAGCTGCTCTGTGGGGCAGGGTCGGGGCAGGCTGTTGTCCTGGCGACATAGGGCCTCCAGACTGGCGGCCGAGGGGAAGCCATCCAGGGGGAGGTGTGTGTAGAGGAGGCAGCTAGGGGGACAGAGGTTGTGGTCAGCCCCAGGTTGGCTCAGGTCTGCAGAGCCAGCCTGGGTGGGGGAAAGCTAGGCAAAGCGGGGGTCCAGGCAGCCCCGCCCCTGTCCAGCCGCATGTATGGCCCTCACTTGTCCCCGGACTGCTGGGCAGAGGGCCGGTATGTGCAGGCCTCAGTCACCCGCAGCTGCAGGAGCGCCGCCTCGTAGTACGCGCTAGGCAGCAAAACCACGTAGTCCTGCAGGGTGGAGGTGGAGTTGGTGCTGAGAGTGGATAGATCCCACCCCCCAACCCTGCCCCCAGCCCCCCGACCCTGCCCCCATACCCCCAACTCTGCCCCCAGCCTGCACTCCAGCCCTCGCCTCACCAGGAGCACCCCTTCGGCCTCCACGGTCAAGGCCCAGGTGCCAGGGTTCAGCACAAAGGGCTCTCCAAAGCCCCTCTGGGGCACGGTGATGAAGGCAGGTTCCGTGCTGGGTGGGAAGGCCACGGGCTGGCTCTGCACTGTGCCTGGGGAAGTGGGGGGGGGTGAGACTCCCGAGTCTAGCCCTTTGGGACACCCCCAGGCTGCACACCCTACAGGGTGGGGGATAGGCCGGTCCTACCACCCACATGACCCAGAGGAGGGTGGAGGGGCTTGGGGGTGGGCGGGGCAGGGGGTTCGGCCGAGGGACCCCACTCACAGTTGGCACAGGCAGCCGACCTGCCCTCCTCTTGCACAGAGACCTGCCCACTCACACTCGTGGGCCCCCGGTTGACATATCGGAAGACGAGCCAGAAAACGTCAGGGGAGGTCAGGTTCAGCCTGGCCACGATCCGGGGCTGGGTGCCCAAGGAACATCAGGTCACTCTCCCCGGCCACTGCCAGCCTGAGGCCTGAGCCCTCGTGGGGCGTGCCCACCCCTCCCTGCCAGCCACACCTGGTTCCACTTCCATGCTGAACCTGGAAGGGGAGCACGGCACCCACCTGGACGGGCGCCATCTGTGCGTAGCCCCTCCAGCTGAAGTTCTCGAACTCGAGGGGGTTGAAGCCAAAGCGCACGGCGTGGCCCTCAGGCGTGGTGGCCTCCTCCAGCTCCAGGCGCAGGTGGTGCAGGTCCGGGAGGTAGTGGTCCCTTGCAGGCCTGGCCACAGCAGGGGCTGGTCAGGTGCAGCCCGGCCATCCTGCCTGGCCCTGCACAGAGGCCCGGGATCCCCAGGGAGGGTAAGGCCTGATGCGAGCCCATGGTGAGAGAGGCCCAGAGGACAAGCTGCCTGCCCCGCTCCCCTCCATCCAGTGGGAAAGGGGGACCCACTCGCTGCAGGTGGGGCCCCGGGTGTGGGGGCGGCACAGGCAGGCGCCTGTCCTCGGTTCACAGCTTGGGCCCAGCGCACCGCCAATGTCACACCGGCAGCCTGCGGGGAAGGCAGGAGGTGAGAGGCTGCCCGGTCCCCACCCAGGCTTAGGGGCCCTCTGATAGCCCCTCAGGCCCCTGCTCACAAGGGGCCCTCACAGCCAGGCTGAGATGCCTGCCTGGGGCTCTCTGGACAGTGGAGTCAGGGCCAGGGCTTGGGCGAGGGCGTTGGGATTTGTTAGTGCCGCTGCCCAGGTGCAGGACGGGGAGAGGAAGCTGTGCATCTGGTGGGACTGCGCCTCCTTTCCCGCGCCCGGCACGGGCTGGCCAGGCACCAAGGGGCAGCCATGCAGCACCCAGGCCTCATGCTGCCAGGCTGCATTTGTCCCTCCAGGCCTCGGTTCCCCAGCATGAACTGAGGGGAGGCAGGGCCGAGGTCCAGGCCGAGTGAGTGGACACTCACCGCGGCAGCCGAAGTAGTCAGCCTGATCCAGCCCGAAGAAGCCATCCTTGCAGGCCGAGCAGGCCTGGCCGCACACGTGGGGCTTGCAGAAGCACTGGCCGCTGCCCTGGGAGCCGAGGGAGAACGTGAGGTGGGGCAGGGGAGGGGCCGGACCTGCCTGTCCCCAAGTCCCTCACACCTCAGTCCCCAGACTCACTGGCTGGCACTCGGCAACTCCACCCAGCGTGCCCCTGGGGTCACAGCTGCAGCCTGGGGAAGGCAGAGCGGGACTCAGATGCTTGGCAGGGCAGGAGACCCTGGCTCCAACCCCCCAGAGGAATCCCTGCACCCCAACACTTCCTCCAGGGCATACTCACAGGTTCCAGCCCCCTGAGGAACCCCTGTATGCCAAGACACCCTCCAGAGCACACACAGAGAGTCCAGGACCCCCAGGAACCCCACACCCCAACACTCCCTCCAGAGCACACTCACAGACTCCAGCCCCCCACCAGAACCCCCATACTCCACCACTCCCTCCAGGGCACACTCACAGGCTCCACCCCACCGAGGAACGCCTGTACCTCACCATTCCCTCCAGGGCACTCACAGGCTCCACCCCGCCGCCCCCCTCCCCCAACCTCTGTACCTCACCACTCCCTCCAGGGCACACTCACAGGCTCCACCCCCCAAGGAAACCCTGTACCTCACCACTCCCTCCAGGGAACACTCACGGGTGCAGCCCTTGGGGTTGCTGGGGCTCAGTCCCCAGAACCCAGGTTTGCAGCGGTCACAGCTTGGCCCCTCCACGTGAGCCCGGCACATACAGGGAGCCTGTGCCTGAGAGAGGACAAGACTGCCGGTCAGAGTACACCCCTGCTCTCCCACCCACAAACCTCCGCCATGGAGCCCTGACAAGGGGTAGTGAGGGCTAAGTCCCCTCACCTGCCCCGACCCCGCTCACGGCAGTCACCCACAGTGAGGACCAGCCCAAGGAGCAGATGGGCCCTGGGGTTGCCGTGGCAACTGAGCAGCAGGCGTGAAGCCCTGGGCTCACCAGGCTTGGGACTCTGAGCTTGGCCTGGGCCCCTGCGTATTTCCCACCCCCGGGCAGACTTTGGCTCACCTCAGGAAGGGCAGGATCCACCGGGGCCAGACCGGCAGGGTGGCAAGAGCCAGCTGTGGAGAGACGAGTGCGCCTCAGTCATTCCCCGGTGACCAACCCTGAAGGCCAAGGGCGTCCCAGGCCGGAACCCACGGCCCCACAGGAGCTGAGGACCAGCACAGGCGCCTCCCATCCATGTGGACGTGGAAACACACACTTCCCTGCTTCCTCCAGAGCAACACACGTGCCACCCCACCGCACAGCACCTGCTTGTGGACATGCATGCAAACGTGCCCTGCACAGGATACCCGTGGACACGGCACACACAGTGTGTGACACATGAACAAGCATACGAACACACACGAGCATTCACCCACTACACATGCACCAACACGTGCACACGCCCGTGAAGGAACACAAACACACGCACCCACACTCAGGAAACACACGACACACACACACATGCTCACGAAACACACAAATGTAGCCACGCTCATGAAACACGACACACCCACACAAAACACAACACACACACACACAGAACATGTAATGCGCACCTACACTCACAGAACATGACACATGCACCCACACTATGGAACATGATCCACATGTGCACCCTCACGAAAACAGGACAGACGCAGATGCACACACACAGACACGGGCAGTACACGGACACGCCTGCACAGTGCGAGGACAATGTACGAACACAGAGCATGTGGAAGCAGTCACAGTACACACAGCACATGGATCCACATGACAGGGTCATGGGAAGGCAGCGTGTGAACAGCACGCAGACCCAAACACACACGTGAACAGGGTCACGGGAAGGCAGTGTGTGAACAGCACATAGACCCAGATACACATGTGAACAGGGTCACGGGAAGGCAGCGTGTGAACAGCACGCAGACCCACAGACACACGCGTGAACAGGGTCACGGGAAGGCAGCGTGTGAACAGCACGCAGACCCTCAGACACATGTGTGAACAGGGTCACGGGAAGGCAGCGTGTGAACAGCACACAGACCCTCAGACACACGTGTGAACAGGGTCATGGGAAGGCAGCATATGAACAGCACGCAGACCCTCAGACAGGCGTGGCACCTGGTGCGCACAACCACCTGCCCACTCACCTTCGCAGTAGGGGAAGTTGTAGGCGCCAGTCACACATGCGTCACACCGCAGCCCTGTCACACGGGGCCGGCAGCTGCACTGCCCACTCCGGGGGTCACAGGCCGCGTGCAGGGAGCCTTCAGCGGAGCAGTGGCAGGCTGTGAACAAGGATAGGGTGTGGGCACACGGTGGGGACTGCCCCCGTCGCCCCCGCTTCCTCCCTGGGCACTCACGGACACAGCTGGGGAAGCCGTGGAATCCGGGGCTGCATTCCTGGCAGGCAGTGCCCATGTAGCCGGGGCGGCAGTGGCACACACCGCCCACCCCACAGAGCTGGTCCAGTGCTCCCCGGGGGTCACAAGTGCAGGCTGTGGGGGGACAATGGGTTTAGACCCTGATGCCATGTGGGTGGCCGGGCCCCTTCCTGCCCTGGTCTTCTGCCCACCTTCGCAGTTGGGGAAACCATGGTAGCCAGGGTGACAGTGGTCACAGTGAGGTCCAGCAAACCCAGGCCGGCATGAGCAGCGGCCAGCCTCGTCACAGCCCTCAGGCATGGTTCCTGCGGGGCTGCAGCTGCACACTGCAGAGCAGAGAGGGTGTCACGGCAGGCCAGGCCCGCAGGCCTCCCCCACCCGTGCTCACATGGAGAGGTACCACTCACACTGGCAGAGAGGGAAGTGGAAGTAGCCGGGGGCACAGCGATCACATAAGGCACCCTCGAAGCCCGCCCGGCACCTACACCGGCCTGTGTCGGGGTCACAGCGGTCATCGGCCACTCCGGGGCTGGAACACTGGCAGGCTGTAGGGAAGGCCGGCCAACATGCTCGGTCAGAGGCACCAGGCCCCTGGCGTCTGCCTTGAGCGCGGGTGGGGGTGAGCAGGGACCAGGGACTCACGCTGGCAGCCCGGCCCGTGGAACCCTGGTGCACAGAGCTCACAATGGGTGCCTTGGAAGTTGGGTTTGCACACGCAGCGTCCCACACTCGGGTCCTTCCGGCAGGCGTTGCCCTGGGTCCCTGCCACGCTGCAGTCACAGTCTGGAGGGTGGGGACAGGCAGAGGAGTCTCAGATGCCCTGCAGGCCCCAGCCCGCTGATTCTGGTAAAGCTTCCCTCTCCACAAACTCATTTTCTTACACTTTTACATGACACTAACTAGAAACTAAAAGAATAAAAATCAAAGCAGATTTCTTGCTCTAATTTGCCAAAGTCGGGAAAGGAAACATTCAGCAGAAAAGAAGAAAGATACAGGGCAGGAGCGAGCCCACACTGACAGTGGCAAGCAGGATCGTGGGGCTGAGCTGTCTCCTCCAGAAGATAAAAGCCGAAGATGTCAGCGTGATCAAGAGGAAACCCCAGCTACAGCCTCTTGGAAGAGGGTACCTTCAACCAGCGCCTCAGACAGGTGGTAAACGGAGAGCTGCGTGCAGGGAGCCAGGGCGGATGCAAACACGGAGATGAGTGAGGGCGGAAGGCGTGGGAGCTGTGAGACTGAGGGAAGCTGGGGCATGCCTCCCAATGGGGCAGCAGAAACCAACCTCTCCTGGGGTGACTGAAGCTGAAACTATTAAAATGGCCAGGAGACTTTGGCAAAACCGGAGTCAGAGAGAGAGAAAGACTGGGTGGAGACACAGGGTTAGAATGTGGCAGCTCAGAGGGACAGAAATTCAGCAAAGGCACGGTGGGACTGAAGAGCATAATGAACAAGACTACATTTTTTGGTTTGTTTGGTTTTTTGAAACGGAGTTTTGCTCTTGTTGCCCAGGTTGGAGTGCAATGGCGCGATCTCAGCTCACCGCAACTTCTGCCTCCCCTGGTTCAAGCAATTCTCCTGCCTCCTGAGTAGCTGGGATTACAGGCATGCACCGCCACACCCAGGCTAATTTTGTATTTTTAGTAGAGATGGGGTTTCTGCATGTTGGTCAGGCTGGTCTCCCAGCCTCAGTTGATCCGCCCGCCTCAGCCTACCAAAGTACTGGGATTACAGGTGTGAGCCACCGCACCTGCCCACAAACCTGCTTTAACACTTGAAATCAGTACTCCATAGAGAATACACATTCCTGTCCAGTGTTCCTGGAACAATCCAAAAGTGGTCACGTTCTAGGTCAGAACAAAGAAAATCTCAAATTCCAAAGACAAAAGGCAGAAACAGCACTTTGGGAGGCTGAGGTAGGTGGATCACCTGAGGGGTCAGGAGTTCAACAACATCCTGGCCAACATGGTAAACCCCCTCTGTACTAAAAATACAAAAATTAGCTGGGTGTGGTGGCATGTGCCTGTAATCCCAGGTACTTGGGAGGCTGAGGCAGGAGAATCACTTGAACCTGGGGAGGCAGAGGTTGCAGTGAGCCAAGATCACGCCACTGACACCAGCCTGGGCAACAGAGCAAGACTCTGTGTCGAAATAAATAAATAAAATTAAAAAATAAAAGTGGTCACATTCTAGGTTAGAAACAGAAAATCTCAAATTCCTAAGACAAAAGGCAGAAACTGTCAGTGGGCCAATCTAACCATGATGAAGCAAATCCAGAACTGAATGGCCACAGAAAGGACAGGAGGGAAGCTTCAGCACCTCAAACAGTGACAGGTCATAGAAAACCCAAAATGATAGACTATTTTTTAAAAAAATGGCAATGAGAACACCCCACATCTCAAACTATGAGACACCAAGCCAAAGCTATACTCTGAGGAAAATTCATAGCTTTAAACTTGAGTTTCCCAGCCGCAGCACTACTGACATTCTGGGCTGGACAACTCTTTGTTGTGTTTGCAGAAGCGGCCCTGTGTTGTAGAATGTTAGCATTCCTAGCATCTACCCACTGGATGAGTTACACCCATCCATGTTCACAACCAAAAATGTCTCCAGACATCACCAAATGCTTCCTGTGGATCAAAATCATCACTGACTGAGAACCACTGCTTTAGGTCTTTTTGCTGAGAATGAAGACAGACTAAAAATAGTAACTCAAGAAGCTATAAAAAAGTATTAAATCAAAGAAAGTGGATTAAAGAAATTGAATATTAGAAAGAAAAATCTCTCCTCCCAACTAAATAAATAAAAACCTCAGCAGGCTTTATCAATAGAACGTTACCTGTACTTTGAAAAGACCAGTAAACTCAACGAACCTCTGTTTAGTCTGATCGACCAAAAAAAAAGGAAAGAAGATTTTAAAAATAGGCAAGAACAGAAGAAACGAACAGAAATGTTAACTTTACAGCAGGCCACCGTGCGTAACTTTGTCAATACATTTAAAAATCCAAACAAAATACACAATTTGCTAACACAAATAATCAAACCTGACTTAAGATGAGGTAGAAATCTGGCTGGGCGCAGTGGCTCACACCTGTAATCCCAGCACTTTGGGAGGCTGAGGCAGGTGGATCACTTGTGGTCAGGAGTTCAAAACCAGCCTGGCCAACACAGTGAAACCCCGTCTCTACTAAAAATACAAAAAATTAGCCGAGCGTGGTGGCACGTGTCTGTAATTCCAGCTACTCAGGAGGCTGAGGCAGGAGAGTCGCTTGAACCCAGGAGGCGGAGGTTGCAGTGAGCTGAGATCCCACCACTGCACCCCAGCCTGGGTGACAGTGTGTGTGTCTATCTAAAAAAAAAAAAAAAAAAAAAAAAAGATGAGGTAGAAAACAGAATAGAATAGCCACAGAAGAAATAAAAACCTTAATCTAAGATCTCTGTTTAAAAACGGGTATCAGGACCAGAGGGTTTCATAAGTTTGACCAGACTTTTAACACGTGGATAATTTCTGTGATTTTTTTTTTTTTAATTTTTGAGACGGAGTCTTGCTTTTGTCACCCAGGCTGGAGTGCAGTGGCTGATCTTGGCTCACTGCAACCTCTGCCTCCTGGGTTCAAGCGATTCTCCTGCCTTAGCCTCCCGAGTAGCTGGGACTACAGGTGCCCACCACCACACCCAGCTAATTTTCTGTATTTTTAGTACAGATAGGGTTTCACCATGTTAGCCAGGATGGTCTTGATCTCCTGACCTCGTGGTCCACCCACCTCGGCCTCCCGAAATGCTGGGTTTATAGGCGTGAGCCACTGTGCCGGGCCAATTTCTATGATTTTAAAACTGATCAGGAGCATAAAAAAGTATGGATTATTTCCCAAGTATTTTACAAAACAAAACCAATCTCACTTGTGAATTCAGACAATATAAAATATTTGTGTTCTACACTGTGTCTCTGTTAGGAACGACATTAATATAATTCGTGGTAATGAACACACTGAAAGTAAATAGCACAGCCATCGGCAGTTACTGAGTGCTTACCATGGGCTGGGAGAAATTGTCAATAGTTCACACCAGGGATTAGTGAACTATAGTCTATGGACTTCTCACTTATTTTTATAAATAAAGTTTTATTGGGACACCGCCAACCCCACTCATGAACACATGTTCTGTGGCTGCTTGCAAGCTACAGCTGGCAATGGTAGAGCTGAGGAGTTTCCCCACAGAGACCACACAGCCCTGAGTCTACCACATTTACCGTCTGGACCTTTTCAGACAGTTTACTGACCCCTGGTTTATATTATTGATGAAAAACTAAACATTTCCACGTAAAAAAGAAACCACCACAGAACCAGCAGACAAGAAAACTCCTGGGTGAGGGAGCAGCATCTAAATCCAACCCAGGCAGAGCTTCAGTAGAACAACATGGGCAGATTCACTAAAAATTTTAAAACAGGAAGCAGAAAAAAGCCCCTCTAAAAATAAGGGGCAAATGAGCCATCAGGAGAAAAAGATACAGCTTGTAAGAAGTGAGTGACACAGGCCGGGCGCAATGGCTCACACCTGCAATCCCAGCACTTTGGGAGGCCAAGGTAGTCAGATCACTTGAGGTCAGGAGTTTGAGACCAGTCTGACCAACACGGTGAAACCCCATCTCCACTGAAAATACAAAAATTGGTTGGACATGGTGGTGGGTGCCTGTAATCCCAGCTACTCAGGAGGCTGAGGCAGGAGAATCGCTTGAATCTGGCAGGCAGAGGCTGCGGTGAGCCAAGATCGTGCCACTGCACTCCAGCCTGAGTGACAGAGCGAGACTCCACCCCCTCCCCCAAAGAAAGAAAAGAAATAGGTGATACAGAACATACAGGAAGAACTTGTACCAATAAGTAAGTAAAAAGCCAAACACCAGCAGAAAAGCAAGACCACGGGTGGGCGAACCGTGTAAGAAAGCAATCAGAAGTCCAGACGCAAGCTTACAGAGCAGTCAAGGAAGTGCGGCTAAAACGATGCAATATCAAATCCAACCTAAGACCCCGTTCCCCAGGGAAAGACGCCATGCTTTTATGTCCTGTCACGAAAGGGAAAACCCCACCAACTAGACATACCAGAAACCAAAAGATGGGTGCCAATTCCAGAAACGCTAAAAAGCAAGGGGACATGGGTCTGACTTGAGAATACTTTCTGCCATTCAAGCTGACAACGCTAGACTTTGCTACGTGGTAAAGAAAATGATTTGGGCAGCAGGTGTCATGCTGCTCTGTGGTTGTGACTGACTGTGTGCTGCTAGAATATATATATGTATTTTCTTTTTGAAATGGAGTCTCGCACTGCTACCTGGGCTGGAGTGTAGTGGCATGATCTTGGCTCACTGCAACCTCTGCCTCCCAGGTTTAAGTGATTCTCCTGCCTCAGCCTCCTGTGTAGCTGAGATTACAGGTGCCCACCACCACGCCCAGCTAATTTTTATATTTTTAGTAGAGATGGTGCTTCACCATGTTGGCCAGGCTGGTCTCAAACTCCTGACCTTGTGATCCACCCACCTTGGCCTCCCAAAGTGCTGGGATTACAGGCGTGAGCCACTGCACCTGGCCCTTTCCTTTCCTTTAGAGACAGGGTCTTGCTCTGTTGCCCAGGCTAAAGTGCAGTGGTACAATCATGGCTCACTACAGCCTCCAACTCCAGGACTCAAGCAACCCTCCTACCTCAGCCTCCCGAGTAGCTAGGACTACAGGAACATGCCATCATGCCCAGATAATTTTAACGTTTTTTTTTTTTTTATAAGATGTGAGGTTTCACTATGCTGCCCAGGCTGGTCTTGGAACTTCTGGCCTCCAAAAATGCTGGGATTTTAGGTATGAGCCATGGCACCCGGCCTGGTAAGACCTTTAAGCAAGCAATCTGGCAAACTATGGCCAAAAATGGCCCCAAACACACATCTAGTGACCTAGAACCTTCTTCTAGGGAAGTATCCGGCAGAAACAAGACTTCTTACAAAGTTTTAGCTGCAAAGATGTTTATCACAGCATCATTTACAAAACAACAAAGGAAAGAACCGGAATTTCCACCCACAGGGGGCTGTTTATATAAATCATCAGTCCCTGTGACGTGGACACCAGACAAGGTGTTTACAGGACCGTGGATGGGACGTACTCACAGGACGGTGCAGAGCGCACACTGACGCCTGGAAAGGGAGGTGTTTGCGTACAGAGTGCATTCAGGCATTGTGCAGAGGTGGTGAAATTCTGGATAACTTTTTTTTTTTTTTTTGAGATGGAGTCTCGCTCTGTCGCCCAGGCGGGAGTGCAGTGCCGAGATCTCGACTCACTGCAACCTCGGCCTTCCGTGTTCAAGCAATTCGCCTGCCTCAGCCGCCCGAGTAGCTGGGACTACAGGCACCCACCACCACACCCAGCTAATTTTTGTATTTTTAGTAGACATGGGGTTTCACCATGGTGGCCAGGCTGGTCTTGAACTCCTGACTTCGGGTGATCTAGCCCCCCTTGGCCTCCCAAAGTGCTGGGATTACAGGCGTGAGCCACTGTGCCCAGCCAACTTGTTTTTTTTTGAGACGAGGCCTCACTCTGTTGCCCAGGCCGGAGTGCTGTGGTGTGATCATGGCTCACTACAGCCTCAACCTCCCAGGCTCAAGCAATCCTTCCACCTTAGCGTCCGGAGTAGCTTGAACTACAGGCGTGCACCACATGCCTGGCTAATGTTTGTGTTTTCTGTAGAGGCGGGGCTTCGCGTGCTACCCAGACTCTTTTCTCTTTGGCTTTACGCCTGCCTGTATTTCTGAAGGCTGTCCAGTGTGAATATGCATAATTTGCATAAAAAGAAATAAACCAAAAATGAAGTGACCCAAATGAGAATCCTCCCTTTCTCCAGGAACTTCCTGTGTAGCTGTTCCATGGGCCTGGAGCAGGCCAGGGACCCGGGGCCTCAAGGACACTTACTCACAATCTGGCCGGCTGGCAGCACCTGCTCCCCGGTATCATTGGAGGACGAGGGCACCGCTGAGGGGAAGGGACATGCATGTTGGCCAGGTCTGTTCAGAACTACAGCACCACCCACCCTGGGTTGGCTCAGAACCCCAGCACCGCCCACCCTGCCACGCTGAGTCTCTCAGTGCAATCGGAGATGCAGGGAAGACAAAAGGGTCCCCCCCAGGAACGCCTCCCCACACCCCCCAAGGGCTCCTGGAGTCCCACAGGCAGTGATCTCTATTCGGATGCCCCTGGCAGGTGCTCACGGTAGCAGCTTGGGAAGCCGGTGAAGCCCTCGGCACACGTGTCACACCGCTCCCCGGAGAAGCTGGGACGGCAGTAGCAGCGGCCCGTCAGGTCCTCACAGGTGCCATCCGTGAAGTCAGACTCACAGCTGCAGCCTGGGCAGGGGCAGGAGCCAGGTCAGCCTGCAGCTACCAAGTCCCAAGGGGTGGGCTCCAAGATGGGGCAGACTCTGCCTCCCCAGCCAGGGCCATGAGGACAAGGGCTACAGCCAGGCCGCCTGGGGGACGTGAGGGCTGGGCACCCGCCCCGTGGCCTGGGAGGCTTCTTCCTGAGCTGGCCTGGAAGCTCAGGACATCCCCTCCAAAGCAGCCCCAAAGGCCCTGGGACATCTCTTTCTGGGCAGAACCTGAGACCCAGGACACCCGCCCAACTGAGCCCACTCACGGCGGCAGACGTGGGGCGAGTCGAGGGGGTGGTCGGGGGAGCGGTAGAAGCCGGGCAGGCAGCGCTCACAGTTGACGCCGGTGGTGTGGTGCTGGGGGTGCAGGGGCTGTTGAGTCCAGGGAGGTCCCTTCCACCCCACCCAGGGCCAGCCCATCCCCAGCCCTAGAGCCCAGCCCACCTGGCAGTCGATACAGACACCCCCACCCTGATAGGTGCCATCCATGCTCTGGCTGGCATGGCGCCGGTCGACCTCAGGGTCGTAGTAACAGTCGGTGGCATGGCCGTGGCAATTACAGGCTGGAGAAGAGGGAGCGCAGCTGTCGGTACGCCCTCCCGGCACTCCCGTGGGTCAGGGTGCGGGCAGCACACGGGTGTGTGGGAGGAGGCACTCACACTGGCACTCGTTGGCACTGCTGGCAGTTGCAGGCCTCCACGGCTGCTGGTTGAAGCCAGGGCAGCAGTGGTCACACGTGCCCCCGCAGGTGTTGTGCTGGCAGGTACACTGCAGCCTGTGGGGTACACAGGGCAAGATGAGGCAAAGGACAGGGTCTCACGGTGGCAGGGGCCATGCAGGGCCTTTGTGGAGGCAGGACTGGAGAGCAGGTGTGTGTTGGCTGGGCAGGGCCAAAGGCAGGGCTCCTGAGGGGTCAGCCTGGAGCCCTGGGTTCTCCAGGATCGAGCTATGCCCTTCCCACTACAGCCAGGACCATGCACAAGCCCAGGACCTCCCTGAGCCAAAACGGAAAAGGGTCCATTTGCAGCCCCCCAGGCTCAGATTTCGCTTAGCGAGCAGGACCCCTATGCATCCTGATCACCTCCCTAGGGGCAAGTGGCCAAGGACTGCTTCCTTCTTCCAGCTGGGGTGGCTACCAGGTCAGAGGGCTGGAATCTTGCCTGTCATGCCATGGGCAGGGCGACAGCTGGTGGGAGACGAGGCCTGAGGTTGGAGGCACCTACTGCTCAGAATTAGCCAGGACACTCAGGCCAAGCCCCTTCCTCTCCAGCGCACATCATAGCCAGGCCAAGGCAGGAATCCTGGCCCCAGTCCAGGCTTTGCCTGAGGCTGCAGGGCCGTGCGTTTCCTGAGTAGGACCCTAGGAGTCAGTCTGTGAGGACTAGACCCAGAGCCTCAGCTGCCCAGCTCTAGGCCTGCCCTTCATGGGGCCCACAGGGCACCAGGAATCAATACTGCTTTCCCTCAGAATCCAGAAACATCTGGAAGGGCCATACCCTCAATGGGAGAGGAACTGGGAAATAAACTGCCCATCAGCACAGGCAATCAACAAAGAAGCCGCTCCATCTTCACCCCAACTCCAAGCCATCTAGAAGCAAGGGCCTGAAGCTGGTGTTCCATTTTTCAAAAATCCACATGGTCAAGAAACTGATAGGAAAAGTGCTGCCAGGCTGGCAATACCCTGGGGTGTTTAGCAAAAGCTCTCCCGAAACCATCCCAAATCCAGGGCACCCCAGAAGCACAGAGACAAAACACTGCTAAAGACCTAGCAGAGAAAAAGGCAGCAGGTGCAGCAGATGGCAAGAAGGGCCCCACGACCCTGGCGTCATGGAGTAATCCGGTAGAAGCCGCATAAGAATGTTAAAAATGATCCTAAATCTAAACCTAATAAAAAACCTAACGCTACAGAAAACAGGCAGATGTGAAAAAGAACCAATCAGAACTTCTAGAAATGAAAAGTGAAACTATAAAATAAGACTCAATGGATAGGCTAAACAATAGACCAGACGCAGCAGAAGAGAAATTTAGTGAAGTGGAAGAGGAGCTAAAGAAGCTATCCAGAGGACAGCTCAGAATTGAAATGATGAGAAGGAAACCAGAAGGTGTTCCTTTGTCTAACGGGGACTCAAGGGGAGAAGAGGAAGGAAAGGGGGCCAACAGTCAGAGAGATGATGGTGATGGTGGGGGTGACGATGGTGGTGGGGGTGACGATAGTGATGGGGGTGATGATGGTGATGGTGGGGGTGATGATGGTGATGGGGTGATGATGGTGATAGTAGGGGTGATGATGGTGATGGTGGGAGTGATGATGGTGATGGGGCTGACGATGGTGATGGGAGTGATATTGGTGGTGGGGGTGATGATGGTAGGGGTGGGCTGGTAGTGCAGGTGATGATGGCAGGGGTGTGAGTAGTGTGATGGTGGAGGTAACGAGGCAGAGAAGAGCTGGCTAAAGACAGAGCTCTCTTCCCTGGAGAGGTGGGGTGGTGGGTAAAGGGTACCGGGAAACACAGGCAGGCTCATGTTTTGGAACACTGGAGTGTGACCAGGCGCTGGTAACAGGGTCTGCGGTCCTGGAAAAGGCACCCAGTCAGCCCTGCTTGTACCTGCAGGCGGAGCCAAGCTCAGTCCACACCAGGTGTGGTGAGTCAGGGACAGCAATGTCTTCCCCGCAGGCCAGGGCAAGCCCAGCTCCTGGCCCTTCCTCTCCTTGAGGCCCATTTGGCTGCCTGGCAGGTTCCACTCCCAGCTGTCATGAGCTGTGCCCCCTCCCTGAGCACTTAATTTCCCAGGACAATTTAGCTCTGCTGGAGCTCAGCAGCCTGAAACTGTGCTGGCAGCGACTGGTGCCCAGGGTGGGTCCCCAGGGCTCACAGCTCCTGGCAAACAGCCCAAGTCCTCCAGCTCAGGTGACCTCCACTCCCCTACTCAGACCCATCGGCTGCAACCAAAGGGGTCGGGGGTTCCCACCTCCACTTGGCACAGGCCGTGAGAACAGGGGTGAGCCTGTGTCCTAGCTGGGCTCCACCGCCTCCCCACCTCCCCTGTAAACTGAAGCGTGGACAGAGCAGTACGATCCCAGCAGAAGGCAGGGGCAAGTCCTAAGTCCAGGCGCATGAGGTCGGCCTGCCGGGTTTTGGGCACTGGATGAGCCCTGGCGGCTCTCCACTGGGGGGTCCAGGGGCCTCATCACTCGCTCAGCCTCAGCTGCACCTCTGGGCAGCTTCAGTCCAGCCCCGGCCGGCCCAGTCACCCTCAGGTGTTACCCTCCGGGCACTACCACGCTTGGTGCTGTTTCACACGTTTCCCAACTGCCTCCCTCAGAACAGGTGCTCCTGAGGCTGGCTGGGGTCCCAGCCTGTGTTCCCAGTCCCAGGAAAAGGGCCCGGCATGTGCCAGGCGCTCAACACACAGCTACTGGCTGAAGGAATAAACGGACGGAGGGAAGGAAGGACGGACGTGCCCCGGGGCTGCTGCCTGGCCCTGCCTGCCTGACTGAGGACTCTGGGCGGGACTGAGGAATGTACAGGTGCCAGCACCAGGGCTGCTGCCCTCTCCGTAAGGGGCTCCTGGGAGGTGGAAGCTCTGCAGAGCCCTCAGCCACCCCCGAAGGCCAGCACACAGGGCACGGCAGACGTGGGTGTTGGCCGCCCTAACCCTGCCTTCCCTGTCCTGGGCCATGGTCCCTGCTTGGCTGAAGGGAAGGTCAGGGCTGGGGGCAGCAAGGAAGATGTCTGTTGTGTCCTGAAGGGTCAGGAGAGGTGGGGGTCACCCCCAACATGAATGAAGGCTGCCTCAGCAGGTAGTGGGCACCTGCCCATTCTGGGGGACCATCCCTGCCACTGACTCCCCCTAGGGCCCCGGGGGTCTGCTATGGTGGAAAGGGCAGCTGGCCTGGGGATCTGGAGAGCCTCAACTCTGCTGGCAGCAGGGTAAGGCCCCCCCAAACCAAGACAGGGCACCCTGGGGAGGCTGCACACGGCCCTGGCCTCCACATCACTGCACAGACAAGAAAACCGAGGCCCATGGGGCGGCGGTCAGTTCAGGTCACATAGAGAGCAGGGTCGTGGTGGGCCACAGAACCAGGTCACCCATCCTTAGGTTAGGTAGGGGTGACAAGGACAGGCAAGGAGCTGAGGACCGCACCTGAAGGGGACCGCACCTGAAGGGGGCCACACCTGCATGGGGCCACTCCTGCACTGGGCCTCACCTGAACGGGTCTGTGGGGTCTTTGGCATCGCAGACATCCGCGTGGCCATGGCAGACACAGCGGCCCCCGATGCTGATGTCCTTGATGCTGTAATAATACTGCACCCACAGGCCCTGTGAGCGCCGGACGGCCGGGCCTTACCCACCCCACGTCCCGGGTCCCTGCAGCCAGCTCCCCCGGCCCGCCTGGGCCATGGGTGGCTCACCCGGCGGGTGACCGTGGGGTCCCGCAGCGCCTTGCCCATGAGGTGGCCCAGCAGCGTGTTGGTGCGCAAGAAGCGCAGGCGGATGTTGGTGGCCTTGGTGAAGTCACGCAGCAGCGGTGAGTAGGAGAAGTTCATGGCACCAGGGCGCCCGTTCACCAGGGACACCACGATCTGTGGGCAGCACGAGGTGAGGCTAGGGTGGGTCCAGCCCCTGAGCCCCCAGCCCTGGCCTCCAGCCCCCTCACCGCGCTGCCCCTGCCGGGCCCACCTCTCCATTCTCCAGCCCCATTCAGCATTGCTCCACCCCGGCCCACCTCTCTGCTCTCCAGCCCCGCACTGCACTGCCCCACCCAGCCCACCTCTCCATTCTCCAGGGGCACGATTCTCGAGTACTCGGTGGTGCAAATGGCTGCATCGTCCCGCGTGATGCGCTCCAGCGTCTGCGGCCCGAACCGCTCCAGGCAGTCCCTCTTGGAGGCTTCGGGGAACGGCGGGAGGGTAGGGTGCTGGGTCCCACGGTGCCCCAGGCCCCTTGACAACTCTGGGACTCACCTCTGAGCCTCCCACCAGCCAAGAGGCCATGTGACAGAGACCACAGCTCGCTGGCTGAGGGGGGCCTGGCCTGTCGGGCTGCACTACCCCCACCACTCTCCCCGGAACGCTTTGAGAACGAGTGACCCACCTCATGACCATCCTCACCTCCTTCTCTGGGGACAGACCCCTGCTGCCCATTACTGACCTGCCCCTCCCCATTCTCAGGCCAGGGAATTTTGGGGAACATGTGACCAGGCCTGGCCTATAGGGGAGGAGCACCCACTCCCACCAGCATGACTGGTCAGGGTGGCACAGGGCCAAGGACAGCCAGCATGCGGGTGCTAGGACTCCAGTGCTCCTGACACAGGTGCTAAGGTGGCAGGAGGCGAGCGAGGTGGGAGCCGCCAGAGCCTTTTTGTCACCATGGGGAGCTGCAGCACATGAAGCCATCCAGAGGCAGCTGAGAGATGGCACCAGAGATTCCTGGCACCACAGCCCCTGGACCCGGCTGTGCTGGACATCAGGGATGGGAGCCAATAAATTCCCCTGAGCCTTCAGGTCCTCGGCTGACGGTCCTGATCGCAGCAGCCGGGAGCGAGGGCAGGGCTGGGCATTCAAAGACCTTGAGAAGCCTGGTCATGGAGGCCCGTCCTGGGACCGCCCCCCCCACCACACCCCGCCCCCAGCCCCCCTCGGCAGTAGAGACTCACAGGCAAAGAACTGCCAGGCCTGGTAGGTGCGGCCGAAGTCCATGGACCGCTCCAGCACCCAGAGGTCCGGCCGGGGCGAGTTGGCGAACTTGATGAGGACGTAGGCCACGTGGAAGACCTGCAGGGCCGAGGGTGTCAGGGCGCCTGCCACCCCCACACTCCCAGGGGCCCAGCTCATTTTCTGCCCCTCAGGTGAGGCCACAGCAAGGGATGTGGCACCCTCGCCACACAGGGCAGATGAACCAGGCAAGAGGGCACCGCAGGGATGGAGGTGAGCCTCTGGGAACCAGCCCTCATGGAAGGGCTCCCCGCCTCCTCCCCGTCCCTGCCCAGGAGCTTAGGGTCCCGCTGGTCCTTCAAGCTCTGTGGTTCCACAGGCAGGAGGACTGGCCAGGGTGGGGACAGGAACACACCCCAGTGTTCCCACAGCCCTCATGCCCAGCCAGGCCCAGCACCAGACAGTGGTCTCCACCACCAAGCAAGTCCAACCCCTAGTGCCTCTGACAGGTCAGCTGCTCCTGGGATGGGGCCCCTGTCCCCACCTCACTCCAGGCAGCCCTGCCCAGGGCAGAGGGAAGCTGCTCCTCCCCAGTCCCCTAAAACCCCCAGCCCCAGCCCCAGCCCGGCCCTGGCTCTGCCCACTTTCTGTCTGCTGCATCAGCCCGACTTCCACCCAGGGATGGCCCAGGTGTCTGTGCCCGGGGGTTGAGGGGAAGCCTGGCTCAGCCTTCACAGGGTGCTTTGTACACCTTCTCAGAGAAGCCTTCCCTGACCCCAGTCCCTCCCCCCAACCCTCAGCCGGGACATGTCCCCAGGCCTGCTGGCTTCCCTCAGGCCTTTGCTCAGGTTGCGTTTCCCTCTGTCTCCAGCCCAGCCCCACAACCCCCACCCCTGCCCTGCCCTTAGGATCCCAGGCCGGAGCCTCCCCTGCCCCTAGCAGTCAGTGCTACCCAGCCTCATCTCTGAGCCCACCCAGCATGACCATGGCCCTCCCTCCGTGCCTGCATCTGGGGTGTATACACGCCCGCTGGCCCAAGGGTGAGACACTGTGGGGTGGCTCCTCCATGGACACAGGCCCCCTCTGAAAAGGTCTCTGGTCCTTAAAAACAGCCCATGGCCTCAATGGCAAGAGGCTGCACCCCCAGAGGTGCACAGGAGGGGCAGTGCCCGGGCAGGACCCCACCTTCAAGCCCCTGCAAGCCAGGGCCCAGGGCTCGGCCTGCCGCACCAAGTGCTCCCACCTCCATACCCCCTGCGGGGCCCTAGGCTCCCCTACAAGGGGGCGAGGGAGGGAAGCTGTGTCCCGGACGTCACAAGCCTGGAGGCTCCCAGGTAGAATGAGCCCCTCCCTGGCCCCTCTCTCCACCAGCCGCCCTCAAGCCAAGGGGAAAGGGCTTTTTTCAGGCAGAGGCTCCACTGGGACCAGCAGGGAGGTGGGGAGAACACAAACCTCCCCCGCCCCCTCCCGTCTGCACAAGGAGCCTGGATGCTGGGGAGAGAGGCCGCTCACGGACCCACAGCACGGGGTGGCCTGCCTGCCCCACCTGGCACCTGGGACACGGGGGCCCCGGCCCACACCTCCCCCCACAGGCCTGCAGGGTCTGAGGTGGAGCCCTGGAGACCTCAGTACTCAGCCCAGCTCCTCTCGGGCAGCAGTGGGGACCAGCCCCTCCTCTGCTTACACACTGGCCCCCTGAAAAGGCCAACAGGCCTCTGAGACTCACGCCACACACCAGGGTCACCTACTGAACTTCCTCAGGGCCTGACCCGCTGGTGCCAGCTCTTCCAGAGGGCTTCTGGGTGCGGTCAGCCAGCAGGTCTGGGAGCCTAGGGTCCCATGGGGGAGAGGAGTCCCCCAGAGCTGCACGAGATCTACAGTCGCCCCACGGAACTGAGCTGGACTGAGACTGCTGTGGGGTCCCCCATGGAAAGACCACAGACCCTCAGCTTCAGCCTCGGGGCACCAGCTGCCTAGACTCCGAGGGCGGGGTGGGGGCAGGGTCCCAGGACTCCAGACACGCTGGGTCTGAGTCCCGCCTTCTTGGAGGGCTTGGCATTGTGGGGACTGTGGGGGCCAAGCGCAGCCTTCCCGGGATGGGGGCGGGTCCCGGGCCTATTCACCAGCTGCCAGGCTGTGAGGTCATCGTCCCCCTGTCACAGGGTGGGGAGCACAGAGACGTGCCCTGTCCAGCGCAGACCCTAACCCAGCCCCACACCTGGGCCTCACAGCCCTCCATAGGCCTGACCACAAGTGTCTCAGAGAGCCCCGGGGGCGGAGGGAGTGGCCCCTGTGCCTGGATAGGGAAGGGTCCACTCAAGGTAGACAGGGGCACAGACACAGGCTGTTCTCGGGGAGCTAGGAGCACAGCCCCTCCTGCCAAAGGCTCCTGAGACTAAAGGTCCTAACTGAGTTCCTGGGCGCCGCCCCCGCTGTTCCCTGAGCGCCCGGAGGCTGAGCCCTCCTTGCCCGGATCCGTCCTCCCCTCCCCTTCAGCAGGCCGGTCACATTTTTCCCAGCTGAGAGCACTTGCACAAATATTGACTGGAAGACACGGATCGGCAGGACAAGGGGGACACGAGCCTCACCTCTCCCCACCCTGGGACTCACGGGAAGACCCTGGCCTCCTGTCTGTCCCCGACCCGAGCATCTGTCTGTCAGGGGCCCTGGACAGCTGTCCTTGAGGGCCTGATGGCTGCACAGATGCTCAGGAAGGGAAGCCGGCGCTGAAAGGCTCCCATCTGTCTCCACCCTGGCTGCAGCTCCCAGGGCCACACCAGTCACCCTCGGCATGACCCAGAGCGGGCGCAGACCCCGGCCTGTGGGACCAGCCCTTCCCCCTCCACACCCCACTCAGCTCGGCGGCCAGTGCTGACCTTTCCGCTGCTACATAGTTCTATTGCAGAAGGAAAAAAAATTCTTTTAAAGCAAAAGCCAAACAAAAGCTGCCCGAGTTATTTTTAAAAATCTGGCTATTTTGGGGCAGGCACGTCTCCAGGACAGCAGCCGGACCCGCCTCGCAGCGAGGCACCCCCCAGTGCCCCCTGTACCCAGCCTGACCTGGGAGGGCTACGGCTCCCAGAGGAGGCCTCTGCCTGGTGACCACTGCCTCAGAGGGGGTCGGCGAGAGCCCCAGGAGCACGGGGCCTGGGCAGCGGGGCCCGGGTGGGCTCCAGGCTTCAGGGGCTGTATGGCCCTGGGGCGGACGCTTCCCCTCACTGGGAACAGGGCAGTGGGAAGAGGTGTGGGGGTGGGGTGGGGGGGCGTCAGGATCCAACACCTTTCGTGAGGGCGTGAAGGTTCCAGCGCCCCGGAAGGGAGGACGCCAGCTGCTCCTAGAGGGCAGGCAGCTGCCACCCAGCAGAGACACTCCTAAGTCAAAGCCGAGGAGGGGACTTAGTAGGGGCTGGGGTCTGGGCAGCATGGTGAGGACTGGCAGAGCCTCCGGGGGGCCCTGTTGTGGCCTGTTGGGGGTGGCGTGGGGCTGTTGGCCAGCAGCCTCCTGGGCTGAGGCACCCACCTCACCATGGGGTGAGCTGTGGCTGGTGGGCTCTGCCCTGGTCCATCTTGGGCTGGGGAGACCAGGGCCAGGCCCAGGTGCCCACTGTGAGGCCACTGCGGGGGGGTGATGGCCAGTCCAGCCTTCCCCAGCAGCCTGGATCACAGCAGTCTGTGACTCAGGCCTAGCCCTGCAGGAAGAAGGGCCCTGTGCCAATTCCCAGGGCAGGAAGCCCCTCCTAGCCCCAGGCGTCCGGGCCAGCACCATGACCTCCCCGCTTGGATAGGGCACCAGGGTACCCAGCCCCCTCGATCGACGCCCGGAGTCCTGGGCCAGCCCAGCCCTTGCCTGCTCCCACCACCTGCCTCCCGTCGCAGAGACCCCATCTGGAAATGTAGATAAGCCCCACAGCAGGGGCGGGGCGGGCGGCCGTGTCTCCATGGGCCCCCAGCTGGGTGGATAAGCGCAGCATCCACACAATCTATCTGGTGGGTCACACGCCCTGAGGACACTGCTCCCAGAGGGATGCAAGTGGAAAAGCCGGGGCTTCCCACAGCAAGCCCGCCACCGGATAAGTAAAATAAAAACAGACAGAACTCCAAGGCCAGAACCCCTGACTCGGGCGGGACGCCACCATGCCCAACTACGGGTGACTTGAGCAGCACAGAGCAACTGCAGGGGTGGGCGGGGGACAGGATCCCCCGGCTGGAGGTGGGGACTGTAGGTGGGGGTGGATGGGGGACAGGAGCCCCCAGCTGGAGGTGGGGACTGGAGGTGGGGGTGGGCAGGGGACAGGAGCCCCCAGCTGGAGCAAGTCCCTGGGGTCCCAGCCAGGGGGCTGCTCCACACCTCAACAAAGCTAGGCCTAGGGTGGATTCAGTGACCCCAACTACTGCAGCCCAAGTTTGGGGCTCCCCACTGCAGCCCGATCCAGGTCAGGCCTGATGATCAGCCACGGACAGGAAGCGGCAATGATCCCAAGGGGACCCCTTGGCCCGAAACCCAAACAGTTTACTCTCCGCTGAGCTGTATTGTCAGAGGCCGCTGTGGTGGGTCTTGTTTAGAAACAGACAGAAAACAGGAAGCCTTTCGGGGCTGCCAGGGCCAGGGGGTCCAGATGGTGCTGGGGCATCTCTGTGCTCAAGTGCCAGGTCTGGCAGTGCAGCCACCAAGAGCAGGCATAGCAGTGGGGTGCAGGAGAGGAGCAGCCCCAGCCCCACCCGGCACAGCAGCCCCTCGGACCACGTCCTCCTTCCAGGACAGGTAGAAGGAGGGTCTTGCATCTATCCTGTGCCAGGGGAGGGGAGTGGTGCCTCCCGGGACCCCCATTGTTCCCCCCCGGGAGTCTTGCTCCAGCAGCTGTCTGACCCAGCTCGTGCACCTGTCCTGGACGCCGAGCCTGTAACCAGAGCCTGGCCGGGGCTGCACTTCCTGTCCTTCCCTGGACAACTCGCTGACCGTCCTGGGGCACTGACCACATGGCTGAGTGCCCAGCCAGGCCCCGGGAGCCAGGCCAGTGGCACCCTGGACCAGGAGGCCTGCTCAGGGCCCAAGTCGGCCAGCCAGAGGGCAGGCAGGCCTGAAGGGCAAGGCGGCCAGGGCGTGCTGGGCCTCCAGGTGTGCTCAGCTATTGACAGAGGAGGAAGCAGCCTGGGAACCAGACTCCAGACAGCAGCCCGAGTCCTCCAGACCCCAGCACCAGGACCTTGGGCCCTCCACACTGTCCCTGACCCTCTCATGACCCCTGCCTCAGTTTCCCCAAGTGCCTAGGGAAATTCACACTCCAGCAGCCATAACTTCAGCAGAGCTCTGCCTCCCCATTCCCCCACCTGGAGGGGGCAGCTGACTGCCTCCCCTCCGCATCTTTACCCCCGTCCACTCTGGCCTCACATGGCTCCCCAGCATCCCCAGGGCATAGGCCCTCACCTGGCATCCTCGCCCCCCACCAATACTTCTGGCCTCATGGCCGATGACCCCCCTACATCCTGCTGGCCCCAGTTACCCACACCTTGACCCCCACCTGGGCCTCCCCATTTGCCCTGCAGCTCTGGGCCTGGGGGCTGGGACAAAGCCTCGCCCCACCTGTGGCACCTGCACTCCGGCCTACTGCAGCAGAGAACAAATGGGGCCTCCCTGGAATAAGGGGGCAGAAGGGGGCCCGAGCATCGTCACTCCTCAGCTAAGCGAGTTGCATGCGAGGCATGCCGTCCTCTGCCGGGGAGAGCCCTGCCCCCACATTCAGGCCACCCAGGAGCCTTCTGGTGAGGGAGGGGGCACAGGCCAGAGCCAGCCCCGCTCACTCCTGCCCAGCTCCTTACACCCTGGGCCCCATGGGCTAGCGTGCTGGTGTAGCTGATGTAGTGGGCAAGAGGCTGGACCCTGCGGCAGAGCCAGGGGGTGGGGGCGCCCAAGCCAGGACCCACTGGCCATGTGCCTGGGCCTGGGCGATCACGAACGTGCTCACCCTTCCCTGGGCCTGGGGCCTGGGGCCTGGGTGTGGTTCTGGGAACAGGGAGCCTGAGGCCAGTGACGTAACCACTCAGCTCCAGAAGCTTCCGGAGGACACAAGGAGATACGCAAGAACCCCCCCAGAAGTACCCCCCGGGCAGGTCACATCTGGAACTCGGAAACTGCCCCCTGAGTCACCAGTGACCAGGGCTAGAGCCTCTTCCTGAGGCCCCACCCTTGGAGAGAAAACCCTCCACGGCTGGGCGCAGCTGGACTCAGGCCAGGAGCCCGGCTGGCACTCCTAGGGGCCCAGGCTAAGCCGCTCCTGGTGGACAGCACAGCACAGGAACAGCCTCCCCATCCCGCTCTGCTGCACCAGTCCCTGCCCCGCCACACACCAGGGGTGTGAGACCCGAACCAGGATGCAGCCCACCCCAGCCTCCTCAGCCTTCCAGGAGCAGGAAGGCTTCCCAATGCCCAGGGTCAGCCACCCCCACCCCCTCCCGGGGCATCCGCTCCAGATCCCATAACAAAGGCTGCTGGCAGCCCGCTGCAGGGGGAGTGCCCGGACCCAGCTGCTGCTCAGCCTGGCTTCCCGATGGAAGCCCCAGCCCTGCCCAAGGATCAGTCCCAAAGCCCAGGAAGCACATTTCAACACCAACCAGGGACATCTCCCCACCCAGTTCCAGGGACTCCCGGCCCCACCCCGACCAAGGCTGGCAGCCCCTTGGCCCAGGCCAAGACAGGGGCCCTGGTGGATACATCCACAGGGTCAGGAAAGTGGGTGAGAGGGAAGGAAGGCAGACAGTACAGGTGTGGAGGGAGGAATGAGATAGTCAGATGGATGGAAGCAAGGAAGAAAGGTGGGGTGTTGGGTAGGTAGGTGGGGGGTGGGTGGAAGGATAGGTGGGGGGGTGGGTGGATAGGTGGGGGGTGGAGGGATAGATGGGTGGGTGGGTGGATAGGTAAGGGGTGGAAGGGAGGGTGCTGGGTGGGTTGGGGGGTGGGTGGAGGGATAAGTGGGTGGATATAGGGAGGTGGTGGGTGGGTGGAGGGGTGGGTGGGTAGAGGGATAGGTGGGTGGTAGGTGGGTGGGCAGGCAGAGATAGGTGGGTAGGTGG
The DNA here is from genome assembly GCA_963573385.1 of Cacajao melanocephalus. Taxonomy (NCBI): domain Eukaryota; kingdom Metazoa; phylum Chordata; class Mammalia; order Primates; family Pitheciidae; genus Cacajao; species Cacajao melanocephalus. The sequence continues at coordinate 20,333 of CAUYLG010041526.1, read as the reverse complement.
ATGGGTGGAGAAAGTACTTCCCAGGTGGAGTGAAAGGGTTCCTTTTCCCTCAGTATCATTTTACAGTTGGTGAAACTGAGGCTGGGAGAGGTAAGATGCTCACACGGTGGAACCTGATTTCTGGCCCAGAACAATCTAAAAGCAAACTGGCTTCAGCCCTGAAGTCTCCGGCCCAGTTCACAGACGTGCACCGAGGTTCAGAGAGGCCCCAGAGCCAGGAGGTGGTGGTGGAGGCCACACTTGCGGGTCTGAGCCTCAGTCCCATCCTCCTTGGCCCCACCCAGGCACATCAGGCACTGTGCCCACCAGCTCTGCAGCCACTCTGAGGTTGCAGTGGAGACCGGGCCTTCTCCCCTCCCCCAGCCCAGCCAGGCTAGTTCCTCGAAGGAGGAGGGGTAGAAAGAACCTGCCAGTACCCCTCTCCCGCCCCCCGCAGCTGAGAATTCATGTACACTGATGCCAAGGTGGGGCTTCCACTGCTGTGCCAGAGATGAGGGACCCCCCTCCCCCAGGCTCCAGGGGACAGGGGAGCCAGAGGGCGAAACCCAGGGAGATAAAGATAAACAGGCAAAGCCACACCCAGACCCAGGCCAGGTCAGGGCCAGGGCAGGGAGCCCAGGACCGGCAACCCCTCTCCTACTCCCCTCCATTCTCCGCTCGCTGCTTCTCCACAGGGCCTTACGGCGGGTCCAGGAACCCCGGAAATTCCAGGCCACTTATCGGGCTTGAGCTCTCCCCTCACTGCCTGCCAACCCCCAGGCCAGGCCTGCAGGCCACCAAGCCTGTCAAAGCTGCCTGCCCTTGGGGGCCAGCCCTCCAGCCAGACTCCAGGAGACGAGACCTCCTCTATCTCGACGATTAATTAATTAATTAATTTATTTATTTTGAGACGGATTCTTGCTGTCACCAGGCTGGAGTGCAGTGGTGCCATCTTGTCTCACTGCAACCTCTGCCTCCCAGGTTCAAGCGATTCTCCTGCCTCAGTCTCCCGAGTAGCTGGGACTACAGGCACGCACCACCACGCCCGGCTAATTTTTGTATTTTTAGTAGAGATGTGGTTTCACCATAGTGGCCAGGCTGGTCTGGAACTCCTGACCTCATGATCCCCCTGCCTCGGCCTCCCAAAGTGCTGGGATTACAGGCGTGAGCCCCCGCGCCTGGCGACCTCCTCTATCTCCAACACCTCCAGGACCATGGCTCGGAGAGGAGTGAAGACCCCGCAGCCACACAGTGGGACACAGGCCTCAGGGTCGGCCCTGGAGCCCCCACCCCAGGCGCTGGCTGCTTTCAGGCCCAGCCTCACCACGTGCCCCCACCACTGTCCCTGACGGGAGAAGCACCAGGATTATTGGCCCATTTTACAGGCCAGGACCTCAAGGCCGGGTACCCAGGCCAAGCTGCCTCCTGTCTGGGGGTGCTCAGGGCTGGCAACAGGGCAGGTCCACTTTGGGGGGCCCACTCTTCGCTTGGAGGCACCCAGTTTCAGCCTCTTGCTGTGCAGGGGCCTCCAAGGCCAAAGAGAGCCTGAAGCTGGGACCGCAGAGCAGGCACCGACCCCACCTAACGCCACCAACAGGTATCCCAGGAATGTCCACTTCCGCCAGCCTCCTCTGCATTCCTGCGGCCCCTCCCCTACTCCACAGGAATTCCTTCGAGTAAACATCTGCTCACAGCACCTCCGCCCTCCCAGCCCCAAGCTGTCCACTCAGCACCGCTACCCAAACCCTGTGGCCTCTGGAAGCACCCCAACAGCACCCCCTTTCCCTGTGTGGTGGGGATGCTGAAGGGACAGCCAAAAGGAGCCGACCGCCGTGACTCTATGGTGACTGCCCCCCGCCACCACAGTCCTATGTGACCAGCCTCCCAGGGCCCAGATGTTGCTCAGAGTGGAAACCTCGCCTTCTGGTCTTGTGGCCCAAGGTAGGCCCGACGGCCACAGAGGCAGAGGTGGGGGCTGTGGCAGGCAAAGAAAGGACCCTACCTGGCCCAGGTCCAGGGTGACGTTGACCTCGTTGTACTCCAGGCCGCGGGACAGTGGCGGGCTCTGCCACCAGCGCTCCGTGCCATCGATGGCGTTGCTGGCGGGGTGCGCCTTGTTGCTGTTGGCCGCTGTGCAGATGTCACAGTACTGGCCCTGCAGGGGAACGCAGGGTCAGGAGGCTGAGAAGGGCCGGGGACCCCCTTCCTCCTCCTCACCCTCCTGCCCTGAGTCCTGGCCCCACCAAGCGGGTTCCATGCCCATAGCCTCTGCGCTGCTCATCCACTCACTCAGCGAAGCTGCTCACAGCACTCAGGAGGAAAGAGGAAGAGGGGGTAGAGGGCACCTGCCTCGGGTGGGAAAATCTCGGTGGGCCTCTCTGGGGGTGGCATCTGAGCCCTCTGTGGTAAGGGGAAGGTGCTCTAGGCAGAGGGGATGCCAGTGCACGGGGCCCTGGGGCAGGAGGAGTCTCAGAGTAAACCGCAAGGTAGCCAGCCTGTCTAGAGCCAAGGGGGCAAAAAGGGGCAGGAGCGGGGCAAGGCGCAGCCACCCCTCCCTGCTGGCCCTGCTAGGGGCTCCTAAGGGCTTGGACAAAGTACAGCAAGGCAGGGGACGAAGGGGGAGGAAGGTGGAGCTTCGGACAGAGGGACCATCGGCTTGAGGATCCAGAGGGCCAGACCCCGCCCCACTTGCAGATCCTGCCGCAGCCGTCCGGATTTGGATCTGCAGAGAGACAGAATTAAACTGTCCCGGCGGCCGGTGGGGCAGGCCCCAGAGTGGAGGTGGGGCAGCGGCCAGTGGGCCTGCCACTTCTGGGCAGCCACTTCTGAGTCCTGGGAAGGCACCAAGTCACAGCAACCGCTGAGCCTTAATGTCCCCATCCGAAGAGTGGGGATAAGGCTGCACCTGCCTGGGGCCACCGTGAGGATTGGTGGCTCACACACAGGGCCTGGCTGCGGCTTCTGGGCCGGGCTGACACCTGCTAGGGGCCTGTCCTGTGTGCGCGAGTGGGGAACAGGGGAGGCTCCCTGCAGGGTCCTGGCCTGCATCCTGGCAGGGGAGCGGTGGTGCTGGGATCCCAGGGTGAGGACAAGGAGAGGGGGCAGAGCTGGGCCCTGGCTGCCAGCCCAGTGGAGCTGCGCCCCCAGGAAACCAGACCTGCTGTCCCTCCACACAAAGGTGCCCTCCTCCCAAACTTGGCATTGATTGAGGCCCCAGAGCCCGAGTGTGAGAAAGTCAGTGGCCCCACCCCGCCCAGCCCAGCCTCCCAGGGGGCCAGACCTCAACCCAGGAGGAGGAGGTAGAGCGTGGGAGATCCCCTGCCCCCACCCCCCAGGCCCAGCACCTACAGAGGGCCCAACTCCCTCAGCCACAGATTATGACCTCTGCCTCCACTGAGCACGAGGGCAGCACCTGGCACCCGTCCCACGGGCTCCAAGACCCCACCCTGGCGTCTGGGTTACCCCATCTCAGACTTTGCCCTGGACCACCCAAGATGCGGCTCCACAGCCCCCAGTGTGGCCACTGCAGTATTTCCTTTCCTGCATGTGTGAGACCTGGAATTATCGGGGGGCTTCCCCAGCACCCCCAGAGCTCTGACCTGGAATTATCGGGGGGCTTCCCCTGTACCCCCCAGAGCTCTGCAGTGGCAGGGTCCACACCCACCTTGTTGCCACTGTCCCCAGCCCATCACCCAGGCAGCCTTGTGGATAGGGCTAGAGCAACTGAAGACACCCAGTTAAGTGCCACGACCCCAACCTGCACACCACACTGCCAAGCTTAGATGGTGACCCCCAAACTCAAGAGTTTACTGACAGTACCACACACACAGGTCCTGCTCAGGGTGGGGGCGGGGGCTCCTGGAAAAGGTGGGTGTGGACTGAGCCCTCTGGTTGGGGCAGCCAGGCCTTCCAGGGAAGGCTGCCTGCTGGTCAAGACTGTCCCAGACAAGTGAGCAGCAGAGGAAGTGGGGTGGAAGGCTGCGGGTCTGGGGCAGCCTCTACTCTTCCAGGAGGTCAGGGAAGCAACTGCCCAGTCCCTGCCTAGGCCAGAGTTGGTCCAGAGTCGTTGGGAGGCGATTTGAGTCCCCAGTGGGCCACTCACTGAGCCATAGGGGACAGGGCTGGGAAAACCAGGCTCCCACCGCCTCCACTGCAAGGGTCCCGAGAGAAAAGAGCTAGGAAACAGTAGAGGGCTGATAAGGACTTCCCTTCCGATGAGTCACCTCGCTGGCCTGGCTGCCCAGCCCCCGTCTTCCGCCGCTGGGCCGGCCGGGGGTCCCCTGATGTCCACCTGAGGCTGCGAGGGCTGCCACCTCCCCTTGCCCTCTGCCTGCTCCAGCTGCCCAGCAAGGCTCACCCCGATCCCCATCTGGGATGCCCAGCTAATGCCCAGCTCCTGCAGAGGGTCCCTGAGAGCCCCTGGCCTACAGCCTTGGGACCACACTGCGTGGCCCCAGGCCCCATAGCCTTAGTGAGATCCCTGGATGGATGGATGGATGGTGCCCCATCTCCTGGGCACCTCCTGTGTCTGCCCGCCTTGCCCTGACCGAGGCTGCACTCCGCTCACATGCCCAATCTGCGGCCAGGGCAGTCAGCAGACCTGCAGCTCTCAGAGGAAGGTGTCGTCCAAGGTCACGGGCCATCCAGCTTGTGTCTACCAGCCTGGCAGCCTCAGAACAGGGACACTCACTGCTCAGAGCTGGAGGCTTCTGAAGGGAAGGGCTTGCCTCTGTTGCTAGACACTAGCGAGGCCAGGCCGGGCTGGTTTCTCATCCAGGCCGGCTCCAGGGCATGGAGCGCCATAGGCCATAGCTGCCACGGAAACTGGCTGCTTCCCAGGCTAAGCTCACAGCCTTAGGTGAGGTGGGCCAGTGCGCTGTGCCCATTTTAAAGACAGGGAGCTTGAGGCTGACAGAAGGAAGCCACACAGCTAAGGAGAGGCAGAGGAGAGGGACGTTGACTCCAAGCTGGGCCTTTACACACGGGCTAATAAGCCCCCACAGAGAAGTAACCCCAAGAGGGGGCCTGTGACCCCCAGCCAGGCAGGCACGGGCAGTGGGGGGTGGTGGTCTGAGGTTCAGAGGGCACCTGGAGCCTCCCCTGCCGCAGTAGCAAAATCTCAGCTGAGCAAGTAGGGCCAGACGCTCAGCCAGGCCTGGGACAGTGCAGCCACAGGCCCTCCCTCTGAATCCACCAGCTAGGGAGGCAGCCAGGGGGCGTGCAGGTTCCCACAACTAACCCGGCTGGACCCTGTTCTGGCTGGGGGCTCCAATCCGGTGTCAGCATCTTCCCAGGGCTCAGTTGCCCCATCTGAAGTGTGGGCTTGAGACCTCTGATATCAGAGGACTGTGCTGGGCTTAAGGAGAGAATGGAGAGCCCAGGGAGGCTCCCTCCCAGGATGGGTCATCTCAGCTCCTTCCCCCTCCTCCACGGCCAACGGGGCAGGCAGGGAGGGCGGGGGGGCCCAGCTCAGGCTCCACCATTCATCCCCTTGTCTGGCTCCTGGGCCCTCGGCCCCCACATGGCAAATCTACTTTCCTACCAGGAAAGCGGAGGTCCCAGGGAGGAGACAGCTCAGGTTACATAGGCCCTCAGGGCCCCTCCACTCTCCCGAGGTGGGCTGAGGTGGGGCTGAGGTGGGGAATGGGCCTAGAGTGGGCCTTTGCTGCTCCTCACCAAGGCTGACCACAGGCCCACCCTAAGTCTAGAGGGCCCCCAAAGCCTTGGTTTCCAGGTTAGGTGCCCATGCATGAGCCCCCAACAGAACCCGCCTACAGGTTAAAGGCTTGTGGGGGAAGGGACATGCACCCCCGCGGGTCTTCAGGGCCTGAAACCACATCTCCCAGAAGCCTGAAGCCCCGACCCTACCACCTGCAGAGACGCTGCCCCTCCTGGGAACCACGTGTTCCCAGCCCCAGTTAAAACTTCGCAGCTGGGCCCCCTCACTTTGGAAGTCTCTCCGAGTCACCAGACTCCTCCGGGAAAGGGCGGGGGAGCCTCAGGTGGTTGGCCCCTCCCACCTCCATCCAGAGGCTAGCAGGTTCCAGCCTGTCCCGGGTTGGGCGGAGCTGCGCCCCCTCCCCACGGGCAGCCTCCGGTGGAGGCCAAGTCCCGCCCTCCCCGGGATCACGGACTCGGGGCCACCAGGGACTGGGCACAGCCCCCCCTCCCGCCCCGGTCACCGCAGCCGAACTGGACCGGCGCCCGACTGCCCCCAAGTCCACGCCGGGGACTTGAATTCCGCCTTCCCGGAGGGACGCGAAGTTTCCCGGCCGAGACGGAGCGGCCGGGTCGGGGAGGCTCTTGGGCACCTAGAATGCGGAGCCGGAGCGTCCGGACCGGAGATCCGCACCTGGGCTGGCCCCGGGCCACGGCGCTGCCCCTGGAGTCGGGCGGGCGTTCCGGATCCCAGGCCCCGGGAAGATGCCCCGCACCCCGCGCGCGCTCACCTGGATGGTCTGGTTGGGGTCGCCGCCGGCCACGGGGCCCCCTACCAGCTTGCAGTAGAGGTCCTCGGTGGGGCGCGGCGAGCCGCGTGCCGGGGCCTCCTCGCCGCAGGTCGCGGACGCGGCGATGCGGGCGCCCTCGGCCAGGTTGAAGTAGGGCGGGTGCAGGCTGAAGCCGCCTCCCGCCGCCTCCCGCGCCCGCACCGCGCCCAGCAGCGCCAGCCCGACCAGCAGCAGCCGCGCTGGGCCCCGGGGGCCGCGGACGCACCGTGCGCTCCCGGGGCAGAGCGGCGCACCGCGCTTCGCCATCTTCCCGGCTCCGGGCCGCGTCCCCGCGCTCCAGGGACAGCGCGCGCGGCGGGAGCCCGGCGGGTCTGAAGCCAGGCGGCCGGCGCTCCGCCCGCGGACGTCAGGCCCCGCCCCGGCCCGCCTGGGCGCCCGAGCCCCGCGCCCCCGGGAGGGGTCCGGGGGGGGAGGAGAGGGCAGGGGGAGGGGCGGCCCGGCGGCCTTAACCCTTCGGACCCCGGCCCGGCCGCCTCCCGGAAGGGGCACCTGCTGAACCCTGGCCAGGCCGTGGGACGACAGCGCCGCCGCGCCCCGACCCCAGCTCGTAGCTCTGGGTTCCGGGTACGACCCCCGCGCTCCCCACGGCGCCCCGGCGCCCCGGCGCCCCAGTGCGCCCGCCCGCTCCTCCCAGCCCAACGGCTCCACTCTTTGTTCCCCTAACTTGGGGCAGCTCTTGGCCGCCCCCGTGCCTCCCCCCACAGAGCCCATCCTGCTGGCGTGCGGGAAGGTGTCCTCGGCAGCCGCGAATGACCATCTACGGAGGAACAGGGGGAGCCTAGGTGGGACCCCCTACTTCCTGGAGCGGCCAGGTCAGGTTCACCTCGGCCTGGCTCGGGCCTGCCCCAGCTGGACTTAAACATACTTTCCGATACAGAAATCGGGCAGAAGGGGTTGGCCCTGCAGCCACAGCCCCCTTTAGAGGAGGGGGCGGTGCTCCTGGCCCCACAGCCGCCAGATTGGCTCCTAACGACGTCGGGGTCTCGGGTCACAGCTGCTGAGCACCTGCTGAGTGCCTGGAAGCACCTGTGCCTCTGGCCCCATGGACTCCACCAGCTCTGTCTGCCTGGCCTCTACCCCACTGCACAGCTGCGCACACGCTCCTGCCATGGTCGGCGTCTCCAGGACGCTGGGCAAAGGCACAGGACGTAGAGGCTGAGATCCAGGCTTCGTCCTGCGTCTGCCTTTGGGTGTCTGTGGCCCCGGGTCTCCTCCTCCCCTTGGGCTCCGGGGCCAAATCTGCCTCCAGGGAAAGCCCTGAGGGGGTGGCGGTGGGTGGGGCTGCAGCTGCAGCTGCAGCTGCTGAACGGGCAGCAAGCCCCCATCTCTGAGCCAGCCCAGCTGGGCCAACCATGCTCCCAGATGGGCTGTGGGGCTTCTGTCTCGCTGGGTTCCCTGGACAGTCCTGGGGTGCTGGGTAGGCTTGTGGGGCACTGGCAAGCCGATTCTGGTGGTGTCCTGAGCTAGCAACGGTCCCCGGAGGGTGCACCTCGGTCGGTGCACACCCTCCTGGCGCCCTGGCCGCCTACACATGTCAAATCCCAAGAGGGCGTGTGCCCCTTTCTCTTCGGAGTCCAGAGGGCGATGTGACCCTCTCTCCCTCCTTCCCTCCTCCCACCTTCCTGCTGTGCAATTATTCGGTAACTTCACAGTTAGTTCTCCCACCTGGGGGAGGGGGAAAGAGGCGGCTCCCCAGGGCAGGAGAAGCTCCGAGTAGGGGAGGGGCTGGCCGGAGACGGCGGGAGACAATGAGGAATCTGCAGTCCAGGCGCAGAGTCCGGCTCTGAGCTGATTTACGATCCCGTGTGAGGCAGAGGGCGGCCTCTGGGCAGTATCGGGTCCCCAGATGGGGGCTTGGCCCCAGGCAGTGCGCTCAGGCTCTGGGCTCCTCTTGACAGCGTGGGGCTCTGAGAGCCTGGGGGACTGGAGGCCGAGACTCCTGAGACCCTGAGTGCTTCTTGGGATCCCAGGAGGGTCAGGCGGATGGGGGAGAGGGGGAAGAGCCCTTTCAGTCCCCTAGCGGCCAGGCCAGGCCAAGCTGCCAGGCCTCTGCCATCCCTGGGCACTGGCCGAGATGGGAGCTGGGCAGGCCCTGAGAATGCGCTGTGTCAGCCAGAGCCACCAGCACCTGCAGGGTTAATCACCCGGCTGGCTGCTTCCCGGCAGACAGCTGCCCCTGGAGCAACTGGCAGGCAGGCAGGAGCACAGTGGACTAGAGAATGTGGCCAGGGGGCTGGGTAAAGAGCCCACCCTGTGCCCGCTGGTGCGAGGACTGGACAGGAGCAGCTGGGGCAGGAGCTGAGCCTTTGGAGGGTGGAGGGGCTGTCCCAGCCCCGCTACTCACAGGGAGTTGGGGAGGTGGGCAGGGGCAGGGGCAGCTCATCTCTGCCCACCCCCACCCCCTGCTGTCTTTGTCAAGGTTCCAGTGAGTCATCACCAAATGGACCAGCCAGGATCTCGCCTTGTCTTTCTGAGTCCTGCACAGCCCTCTTCTATTTAATTTACAAATGGAAGAACTGAGGCCAAAAGGGCCAGGAGGAGTCAATCAAGAGCACACGTTAGTAAAGTGAGGGGAAGGTTGTCAGTCATTCATCTCTCTTTTTTTTTCTTTTGAGATGGAGTCTCACTCTGTCGCCCAGGCTGGAGTGCAGTGGTGCGATCTCAGCTCACCGCAACCTCTGCCTCCCGGGTTCAAGCGATTCTCCTGCCTCAGCCTCCCGAGTAGCTGGGACCACAGGCGCGTGCCACCACTCCTGGCTGATTTTGTATTTTTAGTAGAGAAGGGGTTTCTCCATATTAGTCAAGCTGGTCTTGAACTTCCAACCTCAGGTGATCCGCCTGCCCCGGCCTCCCAAAGTGCTGGGATTACAGGCATGAGCCACCATGCCTGGCCCAGTCATTCATTTCTTATCCCTACACTTACTGAGCATCTTTTGGCCACTAGCCCCTAACGTAGTCCTCCCCACAACAGGTCATGTGCCCTCCGGGAACAATCCAAGACCCAGAGCCCCTGCCCAACTCCGAGGGGACAGAGCCCCAGAGGAGGTGGGTTTTGGGGAGGGATCAGTGCAGCTCGAGAGAAGTAGGGGCACTCCTGGCCCTGGAGAAGGGGTCTCAGATCCTCCCTCAGCCCTCAGACAAGGCCTGCTGAGAAGCCCTGGGGGCAGCCCCCTCACCTGAGCCCCCAGCGCTACTCCAGTGGGGTTCCTGCAAGTGCCCCCACCCTACTCAGCCACACCTGCAGGCAGTTGTTGGGGACCCTGAGGGCCAGGCCACAGGCACATGTGACTCAGCCGTGAACTCCTGACCTCGGGAGCCTCCTGGGGACACAGCTGCGCTGAGGACATGGGGCACCCCGCACCCACTCTCAGCTACGTCATGGGCGGCCACATTCCAGTGACAGATGACTCTGCAGATCCTCCCATACCAGAGCCCAGCGTTTCTGCTGGCCTCGCCCCAGGGTCCAAGTGGGCGCTGCACCCTGGGGAGAAGCCCTCAGGAGGAAGCTGGGCTGCACAGGGCTTCGAGGGAAGGCAGGCTGGAGGCTGGCCTGCTCGGGCCGGGCCTGCGGGCGAGGCCTGTGGCTCCCACTCCAGAATTGGGAACGTTGTCTGAGCGGGGTCAGGGTTTGGAGGAATGCCAGCGCTGTGGTTTGGGATGTCGGAGGCCACGGTCGCTTTCTCAGGACTGCTCGGATGCCCTTCCAGGGAGCCAGCTGGGAAGAACCTCCTTCCCTGTCCATGAGATGAAGCAGGAACTGCTTCTGAACTGTTGGTCTGGCTCAGGCCCCTGGGAGCAGGACACAACCAGCAGGTGCCGGCAGGACCAGGTCTCATTGGGACTGCATAAACCCAGTGGGACTGGGAGAGCTTCTGGGCCTCTTGGCCATTGCTTGGTCCAGGAGGCCCCCCCACTGCAGGGACAGACTGCTATGAGAGCCAGCCCAGAGCTGCTGGGGGCTGGCCTCGAAGGAATGGAGTCTGGGCCCCAGGAGGCCCTGAGCCACAGCCTGATCCCGGCCCGAGGCCTGGAGCCTGCATTCCCCGAAGGGCTGCAGCTGCCTCCAGTCCCCAGGATCCACAGGCTCCTGCTGCCAGAAGGATGCGGCTAAGGGAGACTTGGGCATTTCTGGCCTGGAGAGAGTCTGGAAACGGCCTGTTTGGAAGAAGTGCTGCCTTTTCCTCCCTGGCTATGGCCCGAGCTGGGCCCCTCCTGGGCCCCTGATGGGTTCTGGGGCACGTGGTTGTAATGCACAGAGGCCAGGCTGTGGGTTGGCACTAACTAGGAATGGAGGATTCTGACCCCCAGCCGCCCGGCCCAGGCCCCTCTGCCACTTGCTGTGTGTGCCCAGCTCATGGGCCACACAGCCCCAGGCACCACTTACAGGGCAGCCCCTCCAGAGACTTGGGGCTCTTCAGAGCCTTCCAGGCCAGGAGCATGGCCACCGTCCTAGGGCTCCCAGAGACAAACCACCTGTGCAGGCCATATTCCCAACCACTCCCTGTGGCCCCTGCAGGCCCGACCCACGGACCATCACTGGGTTCCCACATGGGGGGTGTGAGGTGGGCCCCCATGCGAGAGGGGGTCAGGCAGGCTTAGGGGGTGCCCAGGTGTGGGGGACCTGGAGAGGGTCAGCATCCCAAGTCCTGGGCTCCTCTCACCCACCCATCTCCTTTTCTTCCCAAGTGGCACAGAGAAGCACTTGGGCTGGTGGCCTGTGCAGACGGACCTGGCCCCATGACAAGCACACAAACCTGGGGTGCTCAGAAATGGGGGGGCTCCTCATGGAGCTCTGTGGGGTGGTTTGCTTGACAACCGCCAGTCCAGAGCCCAGGACCACACCTGGGCGCCCCCGCCCCAGCTTTGGTGTGTGTAGCTGGGTGTAGGGGAGCCTCTACCCTGCCAAACTCAAGAAGGGAAGGGGTAGGGGGCCCTAGGAACTCTCAGGGAGGGGGCCTGGACCTCCCTGGTATCTAACCACCTACAGCTTGGCAGGGAAGGGGCCGGTCCGGTAACAAGGCTGCTCCTAGGACCCTAGCCTGCCCCCTCCCTCAAGTGGGGCCCCCGTCAGGTCACCTCACAGCACCTTGCTGGGGTATGAGGTGGAGACCAGGACTCCTGCCCCCAAATCTGTGGGGAGCCCCAGAAAAGGCATTACCCAGGGTAAACGTGCAGTGGCACGGGGCTGCAGCATCCATCCCCACACCGGGCACCTACGTTTCCAGGTGTCACCTTAATCTTATTTACCTGCGGGCCCCACCCCCACCCCTGACCCCTTTTCTTACTACTTGCCTGCCTTGGGCTTAGACTGGGCAGCCCTAGGGAGCCCCAGGGGCCCCGATCCCCAGAGAGACAGGCGGAATGGGGGTGCCCCAGCATGCTGGGTGGGGTGGCTAGGGACCCTGAGCCCCAGCCCCTGAGTGCTGGCCTGCCTGTACCCTCCTCCCCTCCCCGCAGGACCACGGCTCCAGCAGGCCCTCCCCGGCCTCTGTCCTGGTTGAGCTCTGGTTCTCACACAGGGTGGGGCGGGTGGGGGGGTGAGGGCTCTGAGCTTCTCCAGGAGGTGCCCACAGACAGCCTTATATGGCCAGAAGGCCTTGAAGCCCAGGAGGAATCTGACTTCCCAGGAGGGCCCAGTGGGCAGAGCCAGAGCCCAGGCAGGGACCTGGGACTGTGCCCTGGGTAGGGCCAGGGCCCTCAGGAGCCCACCCTTAGCTGTCTCCCATGACCCTGGCCTCCTGGGCTGAGGGCCCTTCACCCACCTTGGGACATCTGGCGGCGGGGTGGCGGGGTCTCCTGTGGAAGGGCACCTCCGGCTTGCAAAGGCCCCTCCTCAGGGCAAAGGGCTCCCCTTGTCCCCCCAGGCCCCGCAGTCAGCCGCCTCCAGCCACATGAACACCCACAGGGCTTCATCCCCTCCACCTGCGCCCTGATGGGGCCCAGCGACCCCTGCTGTGTGCCTTGGCCAGCCAGGGCCACTGGGGCAGAGGGAGATGCTCCCTCCCACTCCGCCCACTCCTGACTGTCTCCCTTGGGCCTCTCATTCTCCACCTCTCTCTCTGTCTCCATCTCTCTGTCTGTCTCTATCTGTATCTCTCTGTCTTGATCTCTGTCTCTTCATCTCTGTTTCTCTCTCTCTGTCTGTGTATCTCTCTGTGTGTGTCCTTCTCTCTCTGTCTCTCTCGCTCTCTCTGAGACCCCTGCTACTGCCCTAGACCTGCGAATCTCAGCCGAGGGTCTTAGGAATTACAGGTGTGAGCCTCGGTAACTTTATTTGATTGGATGGAGCATGACGCTGGGCCCAGTCTAGGGACTGGTGCCACAGCAGGGACATAGCAGGCCATGGTTCCTGCCCAGGAGCTGGTCCAGATTCTGCGGTTAACCAGGATCCTGGGTGCAGCAGCTTGGGCTGAGCACCTCCACACTGATAGTGCCATCCGCTGGCCCCTCTGTCCTCGCGCCCTCCTCCCGGGAGGCATATTGGTGCCCCCAGCTCACAGAGGACAGTGCAGCACGGCCTTAAGCGTCCAGGATGAGATGTCCTGGCCCGCATCAGGCCCCCACACGCAGCCCACACAGCAGGGACAGCTCTGTGTGCTCACTGCGGCGTATGAGCCCAGCACTGGGCTGCTGGACGATTGTGGCCGAACGTCCGATCGCCCCCTCCCGTCACCTTCCCACTGCCCTCGGACCCACGTCCGCCCAGGGCCCGGTGCCCAGACTCCAGCCTCCTTTTGTGCCCCCCTGAGGTCCACACTGTGGTCCTCACTCTGCAGCCACCAACAGAATCAGGAAGTCAGACAATAACAACTGTGGGCTGGACCCTGCGGGTACCAGGACCCCCGTGCAAGAGCTGCAGGGACACCGGCTGGTGGTGCCTGGAACAACTGAAGAGAGTTGCACATGGCCTAGCAGCTCCACACCTGGTAGCTGCAGAAAGAAGCGTAAATAGGTGCCCACACACTTGTGAGTGAACATGCATGGCAGTACCCAGGCACGAGAGCCGTCCAGCAGAAATAGCCCAATGGCCATCCAGGGTCAACGGAGAGAGAAGTGTCATCCATCCACACAGTGGACATCAGCCATGGACAGCAACGGCACTCCGGACAGGTGGGCTCTTGGAGGGGCTGCCCAGGGCCCAGGGACCAGAGGCCCGGCATGTGCATGGCCAGCCCCTCACCAGTGTGGGGAGGGAGAGGGAGGCTCTGCTGGGCTGAGACCAACAGCCAGGGAGGGCGTGGGTGCTGAGTGGGCCTGCGGAGGCTGGTTCAGGTGGGCAGGTGCCTGGGGGTCTTCAGGTGGAGGTCAGTAGAGGTGCGTTACTTCTCAGTGCCTGTGGGCCACAGCCTGCCAACATCAGCTGGACCTGTGTCCGTGCACAGAGAGGCATGGGCCTGAGTTCAGGGCCGTCAGAAACCCAGGACACTCAGCCCTAAACACTGACAGCCTGGAGCAGGAGACACGGAGGGGCTCTGAGGAGGAGTCATTGCCCTCCGCTGTCTCTGTCTTCGGCCTGGTCTGCCAGGGACCTGAGTTACTTTGCAGGTCCAGGGCCTGACCCCATCCCCTGGGGTCTCCAGTGAGTCACACCACCAAGCAACACCTCAGCCACCTCCACCTACTGTCACCCCAGTTTCACAAAAGGATTGCTGAAAGGTGGGAGGACGGCGGTGCCACCGAATGCCCTGGGCTGGCTGCCCAGGCTCCACCAGGAAGATGCCCCAGCTGGACCCCCACGTGCCTGCTCAGCGCCTGCCCCCCGCCAGGATGGGGAGGGGGCGGGCCAGGTGAGGAGGTAATCCCAGGATCCCACTGGGCCTCCCATGCGTGGAGGGGCAAGGTGGTGGGTGGGCCAGCTCCATGCCTCTGTTTGTCACAAGGTCCAACATTAAGAAAATATTTGCAGCTCTTCTGGGGAACTATTTCCTGGGGGAATGTAAACACATGGAGACTTGGAAGGCTCCGCTGACCACAGATGGTGCTGGGGTCCACTGGGAGCCCAGGCTCCTTCTTGCAAGGGACCTGGATGACCGCAGGCAGCCAGGTTGGGGGTCTGTGCATGGCCTTCCATGGGGCTTCCTCTCAGAACCCGGGGAGTGGCAGTGGGGATGGCAGGCGAGAAAGCTGTTGCCACGGAGCCTCCTGGCGGCCAGCCCGGTTGCCCACTGCCCGCTCCTGGCTCCACCAAGGGCTAGCTGTACGGCTTCAGGTCAGAGACGCAGCCCCCGCCTCCAGACCCCTGAACACGTGGGGTTGTGTTTTCTTGACTTGGGCCCTCTGTGCCTCTCTCCAGTCTCTGTGCAGGAAACCCAGGTGGCCCTTGGAGCTGCCTTCAGGCCAGGCACTGGGCTGGCTCTCATTTCCTGATAGGGACTTGCTCTTGTATTTTTTTTTTTTGAGACAGAGTTTTGCTCTGGTCGCCCAGGCTGGAGTGCCATGGCGTGATCTCGGCTCACTGCAATCTCCGCCTCCCGGGTTCAAGCGATTCTCCTGCCTCAGCCTCCTGAGTAGCTGGGATTACAGGTGCACCACCACGCCTGGCTAATTTTTTTATTTTTAGTAGAGACAAGGTTTTACCATGTTGGCCAGCAGGTCTGGAATTCCTGACCTCAAGTGATCCGCCCGCCTTGGCCCTTCAAAGTGCTGGGATTATAGGCGTGAGCCCCGACCTGACCCCCTTGTTATCTCCATTTTACAGACGGGGAGGCTTGGGTTGGAGGTGGCTGTGTCCTGCCCATCCCGCCCGCCCCGCCCCGGGGCTGGTGAATCCCTGCCTTATCTGCAACTGGCTCCTCCCCACGCCGAAAGGCAAAGGCGACCTTCCTCTTGCGTGCCAGCAGAGGCCGACTGGAGCGACCGTGGCAGGGCTCTGGCTCGGCTCCAGTAGCCGAGAGCTCAGCAGAGCCTGGACAGGGCTCCCCGGCCCCTATCTCCAGCAGGAATGTGCTGAGCCCCCGCATGCCTGCCCACCCAGGTGGAGGAATGTGGCCGGGCCGCTGGGATCTGGGAGCCTGGAGAGCTTTTGAGGCCTCCGCCTCCTGGAATTCCCCAGGCCTGGCACCCGATGGGTGCGGCTACTCCCTCGAGACCTGCCTGACTCTGCCTGCCCCCAGGCGGCAGCGCTCTGAGTCTCCTCTCCCCAGGCCTTGGGGATCTGCAGAGGGACGAGGCTATGTCAGTTCCGCTCACTCTGTGGAAGTCACTTGTGCAGAGAGGCCTTCCCTGGCCACCCACCCCTGGAGCCCCTTCATCTGGGCCAGGGCCCTTCAGAGCCTGGGACAGGTGCCGGGCAGACAGGCTGGCTGGACACTGCCCTGAGTCTGAGCAGCAGCTGGGCTCCCACTTCACAGAGGCCAGAGAAATACCTGCCCTCCAGCTGGGAAAACCAACAACATCTTCTGAGGGGCCGCATGTCCCGGAGGGGGTGCTCTCCCTGGTGAGACCCTACCCTAGACCCTCCTGGGATGCCAGTTGTCCCCGACCCCAGGCTGCGAGCCCCTGGGGACAGGGCTGTCTGTTCCGTGCACCAAGGAGCCCCTGTACCCACCACGGGGCTTGAACACGGTGGGTGCTCTGTGGTCTGTGGTCCCCAACTTCTGATTTGCAATTGTTGAGTAGACACCACACTTCGAGTGCCCAACACAGCCAATCTGCCTTCTCTTTTGTACGGCATTGGAGTGATTCACTGCATTGTTATAAAGGAGGCTTTGTGTGGGGTGATTTTGCCCTGCTGTAGGCTAATAAGAGTGCGCTGAGTGTGTGCAAGGCAGGCAGGGCTCAGCTGTGGTATTCCGTGGGTTAAATGTATGTGTTGTTTCAGCTGTGGGTATTTCTAACTTACCATGGGTTTATGAGGACGTGGCTTCCCCGGGAGTCGAGGCGCGCCTGTGTTTGCGGAGTGAATGAATCAATGGCTGGTGCTCATGTAGCCTTGTCATGCAGACTTGGTACTCAGAGAGGGTTCCTGGCCCCCATTGCAGGCTCCCTGAAGCTGGGGACAGCGGCCAGGCAGGGACTGCCCTGCGTCCTGGCCAGAAGGACAGTGGGGAAGCCAGTCAGCCTGGCCCATTGTTTGCCCAATCTCGGCTTAGTGGGTCCCTGGCTGGGAGCCTGGGAGAGTCTTAGGGCTTTGAGTGTTGAGTGGGGACAATGGTCCCTCCCTGTTGGGTGGCTGTGAGGCCCCCTGAGGGGAGTGGGCAAAGCACCCCCTGAGGCAGAGGCCCCAAGTGCTGAGAGGTGTGGCACCGTAGGAGGGAGATGGAGGCAGAGGCTTCGCCTGCCTCCCAGGCCGGGTGCCAGGTTCTTAGCAGGAACTCTCCAGGGCCCTGCTGACTGCTGGGTGCCTCCCACCAGTGTGGTGGGTTGAGAGGCCTGCCTGGCACACAGCGGCCGGGCGGGAGGTGCAACCCCATCCCCTCTCTGGGGTCTCCTCACAGGGCCGCCTCAGGCTCCATCCACCGTGGCCCAGAGCCCAGGGCAACCTCTGACCCTGCGGTGCCACCCGCGGAAGTCCCAGCAGATAGGGGCCTCCTGGCCGCCCCTTGGGGGCGTGTTGGGTCCTGCAGGACGTTCCAGGGCCTGGGAGCTCCAGCCGGGCCCAGAGCTGGGCCGGGCTGGAGTCTTGAGGAGCTGGGAGGGCCAGGCTGAGCAGGACAAGCCTGGGCGACTCACCTGGGGCAGGAATGCGGATTCTGTCACTTTCCGCGGAGGCTTTCAGGGTGTAACAAAGCCTCTCCTCTGGGCCAGTTCCTGCAGCGCTGGCACGCAGTGTGGGTCTGGGGCTCAGTAGGCTGCACGGGGCTCAGGGAGATGGGGGCGGAGCAGGGGTCCCAGGCTCCCGGCTGGGCGCCACCAGGGCTGGAGAAATGAGGCCCCACACTGCTGTCTCTAAACATGCCTTGCCCAAAATCCTGCCATTCCCACACCCGCCATTCCCACTGGGCACGCCTGGCCCTCCAGTCCTCACTCTCTGGGGAAGTGACTCTATCCCCCTTGGCCTCAGTCCCTGCTCTGTCAATGGGCTGATGACTGCCCTTCCCACAGGGCTGCCATGGGGTCTCCACGGGGCCCCACAGGTGCCTGGCTGCTGGTCAGGAACTCCGTGGGCCTCCCGGGCGGTGACTCCTCTCAGGCCACAGTCACAGGTGGAAGGACAGAACCTGCTGACGAGGCTCTCCGGGCCCTGCAGGCTGGCCCTGGCGCTGGAGACCCTGCTCTGTGGAGCCCTGTGTCTGGCCACCACTCCCTTCCCAAGCCTGCTTGCTGGCTTAGACATTCTGGACGGTTCTCCAAGGGCAGGACAAGCTAGGCTCTGGAAAGCCAGTCCCAGCCCCTTCCTGGGCAGACAGGCAGGCAGAGGAGGCCCATTTTCTTTTTCTTTTCTTTTTCTTTTGTTTTTTTTAGACAGAGTCTCGCTCTGTTGCCCAGGCTGGAGTACAGTGGTGCGATCTCGGCTCACTGCAACCTCCACCTCCCGGGATCAAGTGATTCCCCTGGCTTGGCCTTCTGAGTAGCTGGGATTTCAGGTATGTACCACCATGCCTGGCTAATTTTTGTATTTTTAGTAGAGATGGGGTTTCACCATATTGGTCAGGCTGGTCTTGAACTCCTGACCCCGTGATCTGCCCTCAGCCTCCCAAAGTGCTGGGATTACAGGCGTGAGCCACCACACCGGCAAGGAGGCCCATTTTCACTGGGAAAACAGCAACAAAAGGGAAAGCAGTAAAAGTTAGTGCATCTCTGTGTCTATTCGCACCCCCGTGTGGACGTGACCCTGCCTCTGCGTAGTGCAGAATCCTCACCTTCACCCAGCGTTAAGGAGAAAAGATTCTGCCTCCAGATGGGGAAACTCAGGCTCAGAGAGGAGACAGGCTGGTGTGTGTGGAGGTGGCACCAGAAACAGGCCTGTCTGGTTCCCAGGTCTCTGCCTTAATTATGGTGCTGCCCCAGCTTGGGGCTCCGGAATGCTGGGGTCTAGGGTGGGAATTTGGCCTGGAGCCTAGACTGGGGCTCGGCCTATGCTGGCGTCAGAGGTCAGCTTGGGCCCAGGTCAGGACACAGGCCCACAGGTCCCAGGTGGGGACGGACGCCAGCCTCTGCCCAAGGCGGGCCTGGTCCCGGAGGCCGAGTGGGCTTTGCTTCCGGTCTCCCCTTCAGCCTCCTCTCTTTGAACCAGCTGGCTGAGCTGGCCTGGCGCCCGGCCAGTGTGGGAGCCCTCAGTGTGTCCACTGGGATGGAAGTGCCTCCTTTCCTCATTTGGCTCAGACTTTGGCCAGCCCCCAGGAGGTGTGGGGACAGAGGACGGGACATGTGTGGGTGTTTCCGACTTCTCTCTTTGCTGGGTCGGCCTGTACTCCAGGGGACTCATGGTGGGACCTAGGGCACAGGCCTGGCCAGCTCAGCCCCTCCGCCTGTCTTCACCATGTCCTGGAAAGGGGCATGAGGAGCCTCTGGGGCGTGGTGCCCTGGGCACCCAGGCTCTGATGCAGTGCCAGCCATGATCACAGGGGATCTGGGCACTTCCTCGTGGGTAGGCTCTTCCCTCAGTGAAAAAATTCTAAAGCCTCATCTAGTAAAATAAACTCAAACAACAAAATAGTAAAGGGAATTAAAGTAAAACTGAATGGCACAAAATGGGAAGACACGCTGGCCCAGCACTCCCAGGGTCCCTGTGACAAATGCAGTGACAGTCTCCAGGGCTCCTGGGTAACTGGGCCTGCCCCTCATGTTGGTGACCTCACTGGAGCCTCTGCAAGCCTGGATGGGGCTGTTACTCCCTCTGTCGCTCCAAGACCACAGGATGCCTGGAGTCATGGCTTACGAGGTGGTGCCTCAGGAATCCCCCCACAGCTCACGGCCAGGTCCGTGTTCTCCCCATATCCCGTGAACCCCACTCTGAGGCTGGCTGCTGCAGCCTTCACCCAGGCGGATTCTGCCTGGGGCACGTGTGGGGGCTGGGGGCACGTGTGGGGGCTGGTGGCTATAGCTCAGTGTCAGGCTCGCTCCAGGAGAAGGCCTATCCTGTGGCCCTGACCTGCCACTCACCGGGACACCTACCTCCCTGGCCTGGAAGGAGGATTTCCTTGTTCTGGGCTCGCTCCCTTCTACACACAGTGCATGTGGGGCTGGCCTGGGCCCTGCTTGGCCCAGAAACAGATGCTCTGGGAAGGAGGAGGGAGGCTCCTCTCACAGGCTGCACTACCACGTCTGAGAAGGTCAGTTTACCTGCCTCTGAGGTGAGCCTGTGGAGTGCTGGAGAGTGGAGCAGGGCTGTTGTGCACAGACACCTCCCTGGGCAGCCTGATAGGTGCCTGTGTGAGATCGGGGTGGCTATGGTGTGGCCTTCTGAGCCAACAGCCCCAAATCCAGACCTAGCCTCGTGATCTTGGGCACAGTAACAACGATGACAATGATGGTGGTGGTGGTGATGGTGCTGGTGCTGGTGATGATGGTGGTGGTGATGGTGATGATGGTGATGGGTGGTGGTGATGGTGATGGTGGTGTGGCGATGGTGATGATGTAATGATGACGGTGGTGATGGTGGTTGGTGATGGTGGTGGTGATGGGTGATGGTGGTGTGGTGATGGTGGTGGTGATGATGGTGGTGATGGTGATGATGGTAGTGCTGGTGATGATGGTGGTGATGGTGGTGGTGATGGTGGTGTGGCGATGGTGATGATGTAATGATGATGGTGGTGATGGTGATGGTGGTGATGGTGGTGGTGGTGGTGATGGTGGTGGTGATGATGGTGGTGGTGGTGGTGATGGTGATGGTGATGATGGTGGTGATGGTGATGATGGTGATGGTGGTGATGATGGTGGTGGTGGTGGTGGTGATGGTGGTGT
>CAUYLG010041523.1:80000-103840 GCA_963573385.1 Cacajao melanocephalus | reverse complement strand
TGAACATTCGTGTGCATGTGTCCTTATAGTAGAACGATTTATAATCCTTTGGATATATACCCAGTAATGGGATTGCTGAGTCAAATGGAATTTCTATTTCTAGGTCCTTGAGGAATCGCCACACTGTCTTGCACAATGGTTCAACTAATTTACACTCCCACCAAGAGTGTAAAAGTGTTCCTATTTCTCCACATCCTCTCCAGCATCTGTTGTCTCCCAATTTTTTAATGATCGCCATTCTAACTGGTGTGAGATGGTATCTCAATGTAGTTTTGATTTGCATTTCTCTAATGACCACTGATGATGAGCATTTTTTCATATGTTTGTTGGCCTCATGTGTGTCTTCTTTTGTAAAGTGTCTGTTCATATCCTTTGCCCACTTTTGAATGGGCTTGTTTGTTTTTTCTTGTAAATCTGTTTTAGTTCTTTGTAGATTCTGGACAATCCATTACTTTCTTATTTATTTTGATGAAAGCCTCATCAAGCTGGCTTCAAACTGGTATACCTTTTGTCAGGCCTTCATATTTTGGGGAGCACTTCCTCGCTTTCAGGCACCAAAGATATTCCAAGCTCACCTTGAACTTTTCCTCCTCCTGCCATGAAATCCGTAGGGTATATTTTAAGCACTTTATAAATAAATAATTTCCCAATAAACCTACAAGATGGATACTATTAGCATTCCCATTATACAGACGAAGGGATTAAGACACAGAAAAGTTAAATAAATACTTTTAAGTCATAGCCTTATTAAATGGTGAAGTCAAATAGTTGTTGCCTCCAATCTTGTGCCCACTCTCTCTTCCCAGCCACAGTCAAATTTATTTTCCACAAAGTTAAATGAATGGTGGATCTCAAATGCAAACACTGAATCTCTACCATGCAGCCATACCTTGATACCTGCTATTCACACATTAACTACCTGCTAATGTGAACTGGTTTAAACTGAGAAAGAACTAATGAGTAAATCATATTCCCATTTTTTTTTTTTTGCCATTTTTTAGTTATCTGGTCCAAGGAGCATAACAGATATTTCTAGAATGAAATGGGAAGAGAAGAAGAAAGTGAGGATGTTGTCATACCTTTTAGGACAGATGTAAAGATGCCTCTTATGATAGCTATCACTATAGCCAATCTGGATCTACTTATACCCTCTGCATAAAAGAGGAAACTTCCACCTCTCCATCCAAAATGTTGATCAAACAATCTCTCATTATACTCTCCTACATTCTCCTAGCTCTGAGAATCTTCAGCTTCTTTTCTCCAAGGAAACATCCAACTCTTGTGTCCCTAAATTTACTCTCAACCTGTCACCCACTTTGTGTCTTCATTTCCTTCTTTATCTTAGACCCAATGGTTTATTAGCGCAAAGACTCCCAGACTGTACTCTCAATTTCCAATCTGTTCTTACCCTGCAAACTCTCAGACCTAGAAGAATCCAAGCATCTCACTCCCTCACTGAAATTGCTGAGCACTTCTGGAGAAACTTATACAATGATATGGATAGTTGGCACCCAAATTTCCCTTGGCAAGGTTCAGCAATCTTATGACTGATTCTGAGCAGCTCCCTCTCCTATTCCCTTCAACAATGACTTTAAGCCTTTACCTTTCTCTTTATGTCCTTTCCCTACTATCCCCTTTCTCTGAGTGCCTCCTACATGGGAGAAAATCCACACTATCAAGCAGTATCCACATTATTTTCTCAGCCCCACACCTCCATTTAACCCATATACACACCTGCCTTTACTTCCCTTCTTTATGTCTCATTGAAGAGATGACTTTTAACTTTTATAAAACTTAGCTTATGCTCTAAATCCCAGGCTCTACTACAACCTTCTAATATTCTTTCATTAATTTCTTTACTCTTTTTCTATATCCTTAATCTGTATTAATTTATAATCTATTTTATTGCTTTCTCTTCAACAATACAAATAAGCTCATTTCTTTTATCTTAGAAAGCCAAACATCCCCTGATCCTACATCTTCCCTTTACCTATTGCCATATTGCTTTTTTTCCATGACTAAGATTCTTGAAATTAGTTTACACTCACTGCCTTCACTTTCTTACCTCCCTTTTGTTTCTAACCCACTTCAATCTGCGTCCGCCCATGCCTCGCCACTGAAACTGCTTTCTCTGAAGTCATCCGTGACCTCTTTTTTTTCTTTTTTTGAGACGGAGTCTCACTCTGTCGCCAGGCTGGAGTACAGCAGCATGATCTTGGCTCACTGCAACCTCCGCCTCCCGGGTTCAAGTGATTCTCCTACCTCAGCCTCCCAAGTAGCTGGAACTACAGGCGCACGCCACCACACCCAGCTAACTTTTGGATTTTTAGTAGAGACAGGTTTTGCCATGTTGGCCAGGATGGTCTTGATCTCTTGACCTCATGATCCACCCACTTCAGCCTCCCAAAGTGCTGGGATTACAGGCCTGAGCCACCGCACCCAGCCCACCCATGACCTCTTAGTTGCTAAATCCAGTGGGCATTTTTCAGGCCTTAAATTTTTTTACTTCTCCCCCGCTCCTTTCATCTTCTTTTACCTTCAAAAATATGTGTTAGACATTGGGGATACCATAGTGAATCAAAGATACCCAACATAGTCTAGCTGGGGAGACAGACATTTAAAAAAATCATTACATGATTAATTATTAATGAAGTATAACTGTGATAACGATGCAAAGAAAATTTAAATGTTATTATGAGAATAGAGAATCTAGCTTAATCTAGAGGGGAAACGGTCAAGAAAAATTCTCCTGCAGAAGTGGCATTTAAGCTGAGATCTGAGAAATGAATAGGAGTTAGCTAAGTTACAGAGTGGGGACAATGGAGGAAAGAAGAACCTTCCAGACCAAGGAAACAGAATGTGCAAAAGCCCTGAGGTAGGACGAGGCTATACTATTTGAACGACGTAATGGTGGACAACATGACTGGATCAAAGAGAATAAGGGGACTCTAGATGGGGCTGAAGATCGGGGGACAGAAGTGAAATCAATCAAGGCCTTAGAACTTGTTAAGAAATGTCAACTTTATCCTAAGAATGGTGGTGAGTTTCCATCAAAGTATTTTAAATAGAAATATGAAGGGATCAGATTTGGCTCCAGAAGCCCCAACTGTGAAGTCCAAATAAAACTAGGGTGGTGGCAGCTGAAACAGAGAGAAGCATATGGGTTAAAGATGCATTTAGGGGTATTATGATTAGGCCTTGAAATTGATTGGATTTGATGTCCCTGTGGAGGCACTGGGCATGAGGAAAAGATAGGTATCAAGGATAAAACCCAAATCTCTAGCACAAGCAACTGGGTGGATGGTAATACCATTTACCAAGATAGTGGACATGGGAGAAGGTGTTTCCTTGAGGGTGAAGATCATGAATTTAGGGTGCCTCTTGACCTGGAGAGATGTCTACTGGAGAACTGAAGGTATAGGTCTAAAGTTCAAATGCAGGTTCTGGGCCAAAAATATAAACTAGGGAATCAGCCAATGAAGGGTAACTGAAGCCAAAGGACTCTATGGGACTGACTGCGGAGGCATGGAAGAGTGAAGAGGGGGAAGCCACATCTGTACCCAATCACATACACCCTCTGCCCTCCAGCCATGCTTGACTACCAGTTCTCTGTACGGCCTTATCTTTCTTTTTGCTGTTGTTCTTGTTTCTCTACACACACTATTTCCTCCTGTCATGCCTTTCTCTTCATCGCTGCCTGAATTCTTATTTATTTCTTAAGACAGTTCAGGTGCTAATTCCCCTACAAAGCTTCTCCTTCTCTTCCGCCAGTTATGTGTTTGCCTCCCATTCATTAGATGTTGCTTCTATCAGGTCTTATAATTCCCCAGACATATCTGCGACATAGCAGTTATTACACTATGATGTAATGACAGTCACCCTGCTAGACTGTACATTGCTTGAACACAGAGCTCTACTTATATCTCATTGAGTCTCATGGCCTAGCACAGGGCCAGGTACGTAATATTTCTCAATATGTATTTGAACGGAAGCAAAAAGGTTCTGCTAGGAAAAGTTTCCTAAGTAAGTCATAGAATTCTTGACTGTTAAAGCCAGAATGCACTTTGGATATTTTCTGCTCCAACTTATTTTGCAGGCAAAGAAACTGAGGCCCAATCACAGAGTTAATCAGTGGGAAAAATATTTAGAATCCAGTTTTCCTGACTCTCATTCTAATGGTCTGCCCATTACCTAATAACCAACAACCCACACTGAGGAAGCTATTTACTCAATGACTTGCCCCTAAAAATGTATGCTGTGTGGGTCTTTTTAAAACATGGAATATTAAATGATAGCTAGACAGATGCAAACATAGAAGCAATTGAAGTGACCTACAAGATATAGAACAAATGGAGAATCTATACTAATAGAATTGTTGAATTCTTCTATGTTTAAAAAAGTAGAAGATGTAAAAATTTCATGAATTGTTCACATGAGGTCCTGTGTAAGCTTGGGGGTAGGGGTGACATAGGATGTTGACTATCCCATTAACAATAATAACGGATATTTACTGACTGCTCACCGTGAGCCAAGAACTAGGATAAATTTCTTCATTCATTAATTCCTTTGGTGAGCATGTGAAAGCCCTATGAGAAGTTTGGAAGTATGAGTTTGCCTAGGGTCATGTAGCTAATGAGAGGCTGAGCCAGCATTTAGATCCAGGCAGTCTGACTATAAAAGGATGTCTGAAACTGCTGAGCAATCCTGCCTTCATTATTTAAACCTGTATGTACTCCCTCCGCTTAGGCAGCTCGGGTTGCCACCTTCTTCTCTTTGCCAGCCTCTTTTAAAAAGGTTAAAAGGAGAAGAGTTGTTTTCCAAAGTCATCCTTAGTTGACAGAAAATAAAGGAAATTAACTGTTCTCTCTTTCTCAACCACCTACTTGAGTCTGAAAAAAAAATATTTAAATGAAAAGATAAAAATGTATTCATTCATAAGCAAGGCTCCGTTATGTTTGTTCTTTTATTAAAAACAAGAATATATAATGGTCCCCTTTCTATTTGTCCATGTTTCCCTGTAGGTTTGGGTGTTGGTGCTCTTGGATTACAAACTCTAGACGGCAGTGATTATGTTAAAGTTTTGTGCGGTCTCTGGACAATGGTATGTATATTGCATAATACATAATAAACACTATTTGTAATTATAATAAGGGTGAGTCTGGAAGAGGTAAACAAGGGTATAAAATTCATCTTCCGTATGGTTATTACTCCATTTCTATGAGAAGTCCACTAAATTCACTCAAACATATCAGGCCACATCTGTTTGAAAACCTACCAGTTTTTATGAACATTAAATAAAACTGGTTAGATTTAATGACCGTTTGTCATATTCACACAAAAATCACAAAACGGAAACACAGCAGAGAGGAGGCCACTGAAAACGAACAAAAGTTTTCAATGCCAGCAAGTTTGATATCTTATTTTTTTATATTAAAAGAATCAACTGTCTGCTACTTTTGCTCCAGAACTTTCTGTAATTGAAGGGTCTTTGACTTTCACTGTTGTTTTCTTTCTTGCCTGAGTATTAACCTAAGCAGCATAGATTCAGAAAACATGCCCAAAATATTTACACATAGACGTTTCTCACAAATGTTAGGTATTTGAACCTTAAGGGAAACTGCTTAGATGAAAATTTTTACCGCAAGGAGAAACAGTGAATAGGCCTTAGACAGAATCAAGATGAAGCTGGGGTGGTGGTGGCTGGGGAGAGGGGGAGGTGACAGGAAATGAAGAAAGTTCTCCTGGCTTCATTTTATAGGGGAAGTAGATTCGACTTGGATTAGACCTTCTAAGTTAGTATGACAGAGGGTAAAGAGAGGTGGAAAGGAAACTTTGAGTGACATTTCTGACAGCAGGCTACAGAAATAACAATTTGACAGAAGGGGCCATCATAAACATAAGATCATCTCAGGCATGAATAGAACTTCTTAATGTAAAAAATATGGAGCACGTGTAGGATTCAATTTGTGGTGAAGTGCAGAGCCAGGTGAGAAGGTTACCTAGAAGCAAGCTATTAGTGTTGAAGTCAAGTAACACTGGTATCCATTTAAATATCCCTGGTGAACATTTTTCAGAGATTTTGAAGTATCTTTCTCAGTTATTCCTATTTATATCTGGTTCTAGCTTGATTGACTGAGCTGACGTGTGACCAATAAATAGAGAAGTTTGGTATTTCTATAAACACAAAGTTTGTTTTTGTGCCAATACTGGCATCTATTTATCCTTCAGGTAGAGGATCGATCTCATTCTTGCCTAATTAAAACAGACATCACAGATGAAGAACAGATCTTCACATCAGCAAACAGACCAATCACTATCT
Organism: Cacajao melanocephalus; assembly: GCA_963573385.1. Classification (NCBI taxonomy): domain Eukaryota; kingdom Metazoa; phylum Chordata; class Mammalia; order Primates; family Pitheciidae; genus Cacajao; species Cacajao melanocephalus. The sequence goes on along the minus strand of CAUYLG010041523.1, from coordinate 97,521 downwards.
TCTTCTTATTTAATAAGAATTTCATTATCAATGTGCTGGAAGGAAAAACATAAGAGAAGTCTGCATATAATCTTAGAAATACGACTCTGTTTTAGAAGGCAGAAAATGGGAAAGCACCATATAGTAAGGAAAACTGGCCTTAAGTTAAAAGCTTTGGGATCTTGTCAGAAACTAGAGCTAATTTGTTTTATGAATCGGACTGGTCAGTTGCCATCGGTAGCCTTCCAATTCTTTGCTGGAAAGGTAAGAGAAGTTGACCAAATTATCACTCAAGTCCACCATTCAGCTCTGAAACTCATGACAAGTAAATATTCTATTTTGAATTTTCATTAGGTTAAGGATTTAACAATCAGCTGAAGCAGGATGACTCACCCGTAACATGTTCCAGAAAAATATGAAATGACATGTTGAAGAGCATTTAAATTGAACAAAACAGATTTGTGTGTGTGCCACTATTGATATACAAATGTTGAATGTGTTTTACTGTATCTACTGAATATGATTGATAGGAGAGGCATCAATTTCAAGGTTTGTGAATTTAAGCAAATTGTCAGTGGTATCGCTTCTTAAAAAAATTATATCTTTACAGCGAACAGACAAATTGAGACAGGATATACATATAGCATCAATTTAGCACAAATATCCACTTACAATTGTGAAATATATATATATGTAGTTGGGAGTTTTTCAGAAAATTCGAGGAGCATTTTTTAAATTGCTTATGCTTTTTAGAATGCTTAGCATTTCTGTTTTGAAAACAACTTGTCTTCCTTTTCAAAATGTATGTGCGAAGCTGGCTCTGATGTCAGAATGAACCATTTTCACAGGATTGGGTCAGCTCCCACTCAACATTTCTTTTACAGAAAGAAAAACCGGTGATGAGACAGTATTTGAGCTCGTTAAATCTCAAACCCCCAGCCTCTTTTCCAAAGCACCACACAACTCTTAAATGTATAATCATGAGGAGGAAAAGAAGAGAATATAGTTTGTCTTTAACTAAATTATTAAATCCTTGTTTTGATCCTTTCCTTTCTACCTTGACCCTTTCTGCCTCTACCTTTCATTTAAATTTCCTCACTTTGGGATGAAAAAGCATGAGTAAGTCTGGTGCATAAAAAGGAAAACAAGCAAAGAAATAGAAAACTTGTACTTTCATCTCTTCCACTGCTGTTTTCTTTCCCCTCTCATTTCTCTCTGCATCGAACTTGAATCGTGCCTATTTAAATCCTTCCTATACCCAGGATATTTTGGGTTTCCAATATTTTTACACTGGATAAAAATAGTTTAAAATTTTTCAAAATGTATGTCACAAATATTTCACAGATAAACTTGCTTTAAAACATAAGTGAATATCAAGTGAGGAAAACAAAAATTTTCTTCACAAAACTTATAGATGTCTGCCTTCCCTTTAGAAGGTTTTTAAAGCTTACAAAGGAAGCCACTGGAAGCAAGTTCGTGTTTAGCAAGAATAGCCAAAAAATTAAAAAAAGAAAGAAAGAAAATAAATTGATTTAATGGGAGCCCACCCTGGATTTAATTTCAAAGTTTCCATTTATGTTATGTCAGATTTGGGGAGACTGAACTCTCATTGAATGCATTGGGCTGACTGTCTCCCATGCCTGATACCCAGGGTTCATGACTGCAGTTCCTGGCACAGTCATAAATATTCATACCTAGACTAATAATTTGCAAGCCAAATTCATTTGGCTTTTTTCACCCCATCAATCTTATAATTAATAAGGGTGGTGCTCTTGTTTCACTTTCCTCCAAAAGAAAAGATAAATGAAATAAAGAGTCATCCTGTAAATTTAAATAGGAGTGCCTCTCACTGATTAAAAGCTGATGCTATCATATAATGGTGGAAGGGGAGGCTTCAGCTATTTCTCTCACTGGTGGCTGGGGCGGGGTGATGGGTGGTGATGGGTAATGCAAAGGAAGCATTTCCAGAGGTGGCAGCATGAGCCTTAATATGAAGAGTTGGTTATCTATTAAATAATGCATAGAAGAATTTTGAGATATTATGTTAGAAATAAGTTACAGGATATATATTTACAAATTGCACTCTTACCTAATATTTTGATAGATGGCCACCGAATGTAGCTCGGCATTGAAAATAGCATGCCAACATCCAGAAAATCGGATTCTGAACAGCCTGCAGGTTCTGCCTGTAGTTTAGAAATTTAGAGAGATATTAGAAAATTGTTAAAATTTGGTGATTGTTGCATCTTCAAAGTAACTGCCTTTGAATTAGCATGATTGCTGTGTTTCTAAATCTAATTGGAAAGACTTGGTTTCCATAAAAACATTAAAGGAGGTATATAGACATCACAATTTTACAAATAAATCTCAGTATATAGGACACAATGTAAATTGTCTGCTCCTATTAGATGTTCTAAGATCATTTATAACAAAGCAGGGAAATCAAAGTGAACATAATTTTGAAATAAAATTTTGCTAATTGCACTAAGCAACTTGATCTTGTCAATTCCTTGACCTTACTCTATTTACACTTAATTTAAACATTCAAAAAGTCCCAAGGCCCATGGATAAGCTTCAAAGTATGAACAATTGTCTTCAATCTGTTTTGGTGGGCATCATCAACCCTTTTGAGCAGATTTTTTAAATCTGTTTTACAATTAAGAGACCTGGATAAATAAAGAAGAAGGAAAAACTTAACTCTGCAGTTAGATATTCACCTCTAACTTCTTTGAGGGGAACTTACTTTAGAGATGTAATTATCTGTAATTTTTATGTATTGGTTAGTTTTAAGAACTCCTGATACCTGCAAAATTCCTGAGATCCACCTAAATTATGTAAAGGCAGTGGAAGGGGATACCAGGCACTCTTCGAGTTCTTTATCTTTAAAGCTTATCTTTAATTGTTTTGTTCGTTGAAAACCTATGTTCAGGGCAGTCCCTCTTTAAACATGTTTAAGTGCAGTTGCAGAAAAGATATATTTTACTTCTTAATTCTATGTGAATGCAATTACACATTTGATTTACTGCAAAAAAAAAAAAAAAAGGGAAAACTGCTTTTCTCCACTGACATTTAAAAGAGGAGGGTAAATGAGAGAGAAGCCTGACTCTGGGCCTCAAAGTGTTTCTCGGACCTAGTCTAGTCAGCTGCTTCAGGGGCAAGAATGGACCCAGAGCACAGAGGCTCTGGTGATCAGGGTAAGTGGCACAGGTGGGGCCCCTTTATAAGGAGTTCTCAGCTGGTGGGGGAGCTCTGTCCGGGTTTCTTGTAGGGGTGTCGAGGGGCCTAGGAGGGAACTGACTTGTCCTCACCCTCTGTCCAAACCCTTCTCAACTTTGCTTGGCTGGGGTGGTGGGGGGGTGGTCATCTTGGAAAACTCACCGTTAGGTGTTCAAGTCTCTTTCCCCTCCTACTACTTTCAAAAGCAAAATTAGACCCACTTAGAGCTTGTCGGTGCTTCCTGGGTCCTTGCTATTGATCTCCCAGGTCACTAAAACAACATCGCGGCTCCTGCAGGTGTGTCCTCCGAAGGCGTGGGAAGAGAGATCTAGGAATGGCAAAGGGGGTTGGGAGAGAAAGAGACAGAGGGGAGAGAGACTGGCTCTGACCGTCACCCTTTCTCCTGCATTCCAAATCTGCTTTTGGCGCCCGAGACAGCCCTCCATCCCGGCGCCACCCGAAAGCTAGGCTGCTAGAGTGGGCTGGGCCTGAGCACTGCGGAGCGAGCTTCTCCGTCTTTAAAGGGCTCCCCAGGCTGAGCGCTTCGGGAGCTCGACGCGGCTGCCCTTGGCTCAGACTTTCTCGCCGGCGGTCGTGGGGTCCGGGGCAGTCGCACTCAGGCAGCTCAGAGGCGCCCGCCCTACGCTGCGTTTCCCAGTCCCGAAGGTCGTGGGGGCCTGAGGACTGATGTCTTTCTAACTCCATTCCCGAAAGCCCGGGAAGAGCATGGGGGAAGGGGAAGGTGAGAAACACCCCTTCCCTTCACCCCACCCCCACCCCCACCCTCTGAGAGGTAGCACCACCAGGCCCAGAGCTAAGAGGAGCCTCGCTCCCTGGCCTGCTGCACCCCAACTTCCTGTTTCGGGGGAGCCAGCTATGCTCCTCCTCGGCCGGGGGGATCTGAGGGTTATTTGCAAACAGATTTTTGCTTGTTTTAATGTTCTTCCCTTTTCTGTGGGAGTCTGGCTGCTGTAGGGGCGGGCACGGGCAGTGGGGAGGGCGTGGGTTAGGAAGGACTGGGATTAGGATCCGGTCAGAGAAGAGGTGACAGCAATTACAGAGCTTTGTGGATGTTTGTGTGCACACGTGCCTAGGTCACCGCAGGCGTGTGCGTGTGTGGGTAATAGGGTGGAGGAAAAAGAGAGAGGGTCTAGAAAGCTAAAGAACCGTAGACCAGGTCAGTTTGGTGAGTTTGTGGAGCTCAGACGCGCTGCAGACCCAGCGACTGTCGCCTCATCTAGGGGTCTGGAATAGACACACCTACAGCTTGGGGTTCATTTAACCCCTTTTGTGCCTCAGTCCCAAGAACTTTCTTTGTTTGCCAGCACCGGAGAGAGAGGCTGTCCGGAAGAGTGGGGCTGGAGTGGCCAAGGGCCGAGGTTCACACTACAGAGCTGGGCTCAGGGGTGCTGGGCCCAGCACCCAGTGCTCACTCACCACGCCAGTGCTCACTCCTCTGGCCTGGCGGCTTGCCCTGTCTCCAACTCTTTCGTCCAGGTGAGAATGAAGGGCTTTCTCTGCATTAGTTTGGCTTCTCTGTAAGAAGGGAAATTACGAATTGTGTTTTTTATTTTTTAGAATCACGCTTGCTTGAGATTGCGTTCACCTGGCAAAGTGGAGAGTTTGAAGCTGAGACGAGTTTGAACAAATGAAGCTGAGAAGACCTTGGACAATACCAAATAAATATTGTGAATGATAACTTGTGTTAAAGCTAAAACTTTTGCACAGTGACCGGGACTGGCTCATTACTGGAACAGAACTAACCCTCCCAGTACATTGTCAATGCGTGTACACCGAGTTCTCAGTATCTTCAACATCCCAATTCTCTTGGATTTCAAAAGGTGATTGGGCTGGCACAGTCCAAGAGCCTACTTCTGTGTATTTTTCCTAGAAATGCTTTGGACTAAATGGATCAGCACGAAATAGACAAAGACAGGCAAAATAGAGGAAGGGGAGAGGAAATTAATTCTGGGAGAGGTGAGGAGAAAGGGGAACCGGGAGAAAGAGAGGAAGAGGAGGGGCGGGAGGGAGGGAGGGAGGGAGAGATTTTTCACACGTGCAGACCAAGGGCTTTGAAGCCTTCGACCCTGACCCCCAAACCCAAGTGCATCTCACAAAACAGGTTCGGCTCATATTTCAGGCGGTCTCCTGGCCCGGCGTCCGCTGTCCCCGGGGCTTTAATTCACTCCTGCCCTCTCCGCGCAATGACTTTCGAACCTGGGAAAATAATTGCATTAGAGCAGATTACTTATCCGTCTTTTTCAGTTCGACAGAAGTCTATTAAACTCAACACAGCCATTACCAGCTGAGCTCTAGAGCGCGCCTTCATTAAGAAAATTAAAATCATACTTTTGAACCTAAGCAACGCCTGCGCAGGTCTCAGGAGCCCCAGTCAAATCCCTGTATTTTCGCGAACCTGATTTTTCCTCGAATCAATGTCTGCTTTTTGGATATCGTAGATCAGGGTGTAAAGACTGAGTATGATGACAGTTTCTCGGAAGATAGGGACGTCTGCGCTCTGAAAGTACCATCTCTCTTCTCTGTCCCTCCTCCTCCTCCCGCCGCCTCCTTTCCTGGGGTGGCTCTTTTCCCGGGAGCTTTCCAGTCAGACGCTGCACACCTGTCCGGGCGTGCCCCAGGATTTGGGTAGCAGGTGGGGGCGGCTGAGGCGACAGGCAGAGGATAGTGGGTTCAAGGCCCGGGAAGCCCGCGGGTGAACTTCCCCAGGTGACGTCTGCGGCCGGAGGCCCGCACCGAGTGCACGTGTTTCACATACGCGAGCGCGCACACGCACCAGAGCGCGGCGGGGAGACTGTCCCCCTCCATAGCGTTTCACAGCTGCTCCGGGGCCAGTGTGGCCTCTGAGCCTTTTGTCCACCCAGGCGCGGGATCCTGGCAGGGGAACAGGGCAGGCCGTTGCGTACGCCTCGGACAGGGAGCTTCGGTCCCTTTGGCTGGGTCTTTGGCCTCTGGGGGCCTAACTGAGTTTCCTCCTTGGTTTGGTAAGAGTAGCAGTAGCACCGGGTACCCCTCGGAGACTGTGGGCGGAATCGCTCCAGCGCCTACCTTCTCTGGCGCCCCAGCTTGGGGCGGAGGGAACAGGTGAGAACTACGGGCTGGAAGGAGGGCGACGTCGGCTACCTCCCCTCCCGTAGCCTCTGGGTAACATCTCCCATTGCTCTAGCGGAGTTAGGATCTCGAATTCCACTTTCAACTGAAAACCTCACCCTGCGGGAGAACTGTCTGTCTGCTCAGTTAGGAGTGGGTGCGTTTGCACTGATCTTTTTTGCGGCATCTGGAAATTTGCGGTGTTTCAAGAATAATTTTTAGCATATTTTTGTTAGTCACAGCCCTCCGTTTCTACATTTGGCTTTTAAAAATGTTAATGACTGTGTATATCTCTGAAAGGTCCACCCAACTCAGGACTCTAAAGGAAAACATAACACCTTTTGCACATTTTGGGGACGTCCTTCCTTAGGGTTCTAGGAGCAGAAAGGTGCTGCTTCCATTTTTTTTTTTTTTTTTTTTTTTTTTTTTTTTTTTTTTTTGGGTCAGAATGCTCAGTTGTAGAGTTCTCACCCACTCTTTCTCTGAATAATGCGGCTTTGGGATTTATTAGGGGAAAATAAGTATAGCACCCCCTCCTCCTCCCTATCAGCACTCAAATACAGGATTGGGTGGAGTTACTTGAAAGTGTATATATTGTTGTTCTTTGGCAAGTGTCTAATTCTCTTTCTCTCAATTTCTATCTGGTACAAAAGCCTACAAAACTCAAGTGACGAAAGTCAGCAAATAGATGTGGACAAGCGATCATCTTTTACATCTCCACAGCTTTCAACTCGCTAATTGGTGAATATTAAAAATATTTTTCCCGGAAAAAAGGAAAACAAACACACCTACACTGCTGTTGTTAGTGTTTTCTTCTCATCAAATGCAGATACATCATTGGATTTCTTTTTCCTTTGTAGCAAAAGATGAGGAAATCAGAAGGGAACTGCAGCCTTTTAACAGTAGCAATTCCAAGACTTTGTGAAACAGTTTTCTTTGCTTCTGTTTTCCCTTCTTTGCCCTTAAAGCAAAACAAAAACAAAGATACAAAAGGAGGAAACATCATTCTTAGTGAAGAGTTTATTTTGTTGCCACAATAAAGGGATGGGGGCAGTTAACAGCTACTTGAGATGGTAATGCTTAGTGATCCCATTCTTTTAATCATAATCTTCAAGTGGTTTAAGATTAATGGCAAGGGTTGTTTTCTGTCTTTTCCTAAGGACTTTCGCATTAATTTACTCAGAACATTGACCAGACTGTCAATGTCTCCAAATTTCATTAAGTCAAAGAGAGACAATACGAAGAGATGATCACATTTCCTTTATATGTGAGAGTGTCTTACTAAAAATGTTTTTATTTGGATTCAACTGCTATGAGGGACACCTCCTTCCTTGTCTTTATTACCTTATTGTCTTTGTATAGATATATAGATAGCTAGATATAGATGTTTTGTATTTATACCCACATACATATATTTGAATAGACCCATATGGTCTGCAGATAACTTCCCTTCCACTCCTGAGCTTAACAGGGACCTTTCTAAAAGTCAGCCCCAGTGGCAGGCAGCAGGTCCTGCTCCCCCAGAGCCAGATTTATATTTAAAGTCAGTTTGAACCCAATGGATTTCCTCAAAACAGACCCCCCAAAATGATTACAGCTTGGAGTATAAATATTTAACTTTACCTCAGTTGCCACAATAGCCCCAGCAATTCTTCAAACACAATCAGACTGAGGCATCACTTCACTGACCTGAAGACCCGGGCTGTCTCCCACCTCTGCCTTGCCCTAGGAGCGCTGGTTCTATGGAGTCGCCAGGTCCCTGTCGCCTCCCGGAGCGTCTCCAAAGATGCGGGTGGGGGTTGGAGAGGGGGTGACACACAGGGGTTCTGGGAGAAGCGAAAGAGGATAATGGATTTTTAAACCAGAGGGTCCTGCTACTCTGGCAAGAAATGAAAGTCCAGAGACACACCTTTCCCCTGCTGTCCTCCCTGCCCGTGTTCCTTCCCCCGCACCTCATTTCTGAGCACTGTTTGAACAAAATCTCGAAATCCGGGACTTTGAAAAGCAAAACCAAAAACTCCCCCAGAAAGTAAAGTCGTTCTGCAATGGATATTGACATTCTTTATGTGGGGGTCTAGTTGCGGTTAGAAGACTTTTCCAAGTTAGGGCAGCGTTGCCAGCGCCTTTCCCAAGAATGAAGGCTGGCGGTGTAGGCAGCGCGGCTGCCAGCCCGAGATTGCTCCGGCTCTCGTTACCTGTGCGCCCTCGCGTTACATGGTGCCTATATATCCCGCAGCAGATTAACTGGGAAACCAAGAAAATGCCTCTATGCATCGAACCGTTGAAAAAGAACCAAAATTCTCTCAAATAGTAGCAGTCTCACACCTTGCATTGGACGTGAAACACTATAGGAAGATCAAATGTCAAAGACATCGGCGGTTTATCTTGGTGCACGTCAGCTGCCCTTTCCGTCTCCAGCAAAATTAAGAAATACGACCCTAAAAAGAATAGACACGAGTGGAAAAGACGTGTGTGTGTGTGTGTGTGTGTGTGTTTAGGTAGCTACGGTGACAACTTTTAAACACGTTTTCTGCTTAAAAAAAAAAAAAGATTAGGACAGGTTCTGGTACCGCTTTGCGTTGCAGCAAAGGGCCATCATTCTGGACAAGGAACCATCTGAATTCTGCAAGCTATTCCTCAAGACTTTTCTCAAACAGTGCGAGTTTCCTGGGAGTTTAATCTTGTGAGGATGCAAAATATTGCTTTGTATTGGCCTCTTTCCCCATTAGATATCCATTTTTAAAACGTCTACGGCATCTATGAAAAACATTTCCTTGGACTCAGAATCTGCAGTTCGGCAGGAAAAACAAACTATAGCGAAAACCCAGAGAATAAAGAGATGTAAAAAAAAGAAAACGTGTCCCTTTGCTAAGGCTTTTGATGGTTTATTCCACAGAGGCCAAGTGAAGGTGGGGAGGTTCTTTCGCATTTTATTATTTTTATCACTTATTCATTTAAATGTTCAGTCCTTGACAAGCTATTCCCCTACCGCGGGGTTTTGCTGGAGAATGGACGTGGGGGCAGTGGAAGGAGTCAGTGAAAGGTGGGGTGCGCAGAAAAACATGATTCGCTTTACAGGGGGCTGACCCGCAGCGTTCTGCTCTACTGGCCAGCAGGGGGCGCTCTGATGTTAGCTCTGGACTAGACAGCAGAGCCACTCTGAGCTTGCAAGACAGGCTTGGCAGTTTCACGCAGCTGCAAAAGGAAAGGGAGGGGGGATTGTAGCTCCTAAATCCTCAACAGCTAGTCCACTTGGGTTATTTACCCTCGGTTTGAAATGCATCTACGTCTCACTTTACCTACCCATCCCGCTAATAGTGCATCCCGTTCTCCATTCACCTCTTTCTTTTCATCTGCATCTACGCAGCACATGTAAAATCTCTCTCTAGCCTTGAAATATACATTAATGCAACTTCTTAAATGCGACGATGAATAGTCAACATTTTTTTCGCTTGTTAGTTCCGCTGATCCAAGCAGGATTTATTTGCAGATCTCACGTCCAGGAGCCATAATGCATGATTTTTTTCCCCTTAAATAAAATTGGTTAAATGTTGACAACCTTTAGGCCAATCTAACACTCAAGATTAGTGATGGGAAACTAATGAGAAAATATCAGATCGCCCAGCCTGAGGGCTGCCAATTAAATCTTCACTGATTGAAAAATAAAAGCGGACTTGGGGTGTGAGCCCAGCTCAACTTCAACTATTAATTTAACATGTTGCCAGATCCGTGCCTTCTCTTCTCTAAACGGCTTCCCGTAATAGAGCTTTCTCCTCTTCATCCCTCAACCTAAAAGCCAAATGTTATTTCTTAGAATATTTCAAGAGGTCCAAATCAGGATGATCGTCTCTTACGTGGTAAATATTAGGCCTTTAAGCAATATGATTTAACTAATTAGAAAATTTACATCATTAAGTCTCAGGGAGAGAAAAAAAAGAGAAACAAATCTGCCAGTCATTTTAAAGGAGACAGGCACTATTGAAGTGTGAAGAAATCGGCTCTAATTCAAAAAGGCAATCGGGCAGAAAAAGCCCTCAACATTACCCTGCTAGTTATTAATCAGAAAGGGCTCTCTCCTCCCCACACCTCCTCCCCTCTAAGCATTGAGTTTAAGTTCGTTTTTTTGCCAGTGGCCCATGTCATATTTATATTGAGGTTTTGTCTGCTAAAGCATTAAAATTTGAAAATGTTTCAATAAAAGGAAAACAGAATCCTCAAAGGGAAAAATATTCACAGGATCACCTCTCTTTCAGACAAGTAAACTTGTAATAAACAATTCTCACGCCCCTCTTATTTTCTTTTTTTAATGCCTTCGTCTTTCTTCCCATTAAGTTCCTATTTTGAAACCTGCTTGGTGAGAACTAGATAAAGTCTTTGTGTTCTGCTCCCCTCCCCCTCCTTTCTTGCATCTCCTCCCTCCTCCAAAGCGAGAAACTTAGACTGAAAGCAGAAAAGTACAAATACATTAACAAAGCCCCACTCACTTGATAAAAAGGCCATGGTCTAGGCTTACATGTCAGGAATCTAAGGGAAGGGGGCTCTGTCGGTGGGTCTACGGACAGAAGATGATGAACTAGAAATTTCCCCCACCTATGTATAGTATTCACTGTACTGTGTGGTTAGAGAAAAAGGCAGGCAGGTGGGTGAGAACTATTTTAAAGTGTATTGTGGTGTTGTGTGGCTTTTTCTTTCTTCTCCTCTTTTCTTTTCAGCTTAAAACAGCAGCCTCATTATATCTAGGTGCCCCTTCCCAACGTACTCTTACTTAAGCTCTTGTGCACCACACACATCGCCTTGCCCTAGCCTTCTCATTCCCAGCAAATTAACAGAAGGGGGAACTGCAAAAGAAACTTTGTGAGTAGTTCCATTTGGAAACTCAGGCCCTTCCTGGCATCTCTGAGGATTTATTCTTAAACGGATATTGGCTTCAAAAAAACGTAATAGCAAGACTTAGATATTCAATTTCCCTTCATTATTATTTCTTTTTAAATTATAAAGAGGTCCCCAAGGCTCATTTTTCTGCCTTGTCCTATTCTTCCCTCATTATGTTCCCTCCTGGCCTCATTTTCTTCTTCTCCTCTCTGCCTTACTTTCTGAAAGCTCCACTACCTTGTTTCCCATCAAGTCACTGGGCCTTAGAATTCTCAAGACTTTGGGTTTCTGCTGGCCTTGAGCAGCTCCCCAGCATTAGTTCAATGCCATATTCCCCGTTACCAGATTTCGTCTTTGCAGGAGAGAGCAGTAGCAGATCTGGGCTATTAACACACCACAGTTAATTCTCTGCGGGAACTTTTACTAGGTGGGACTTGTGGAAGGAGAAAACATCTGTAAACTGTGCATGCTCCTGAGGGTGTGGAATAATTTCTGATACAGAGGCCAGAACACATTAAATATGGCCAAATTTGTGAACGAGCCAGTTCCACGTTACCATTTGGTTAAATAAGGAGAGGGAAGAGAAAAGGGGACAATGGGAGGAGTTTAGAATGCTCTCCAAATGCAGCTCCTTTTCTGACCATTAAAGAGCAGATGTGAGTCGAACGTGCTCCCCTTTGAGAAAGAAGAGAGTAAAATGGACACCTCTGTCACTTGCAGGAGGCAGGACACAGAGAGGTGAAAATATACAAGACAATGGCCTCTGGCGCTGGTGAGCTTCCTTGGCGGGCTCTCCCCTTTTTGCCCCGTCCCTCTCAGAACCCTTCTTACCTTTGTTGCTTCACTTTGATATGAAACCATGGGATGTTCCTGGGCTAGGTTTCTCGAGAGGAAAAAGACCACGAGAATCAACCCGTCTCCTCCATCTACTCCGAAGTCAAGAAGCATTACAATAAAATTTACAGCACCTTTAACAACTCGCAAGTAAAACATTAAAATTCGCTTTAATTGAGAAAATATTGATTTTTAAGTCTAGAAAAAGCGAAATCGTAATTTAGCTTCAAACTTTCAGGCGAGAATATAGCGTATTATGTCGCCGTATAATGGATTCACCCTTTATGCCCATGCAACACCACATCTTTAATTGCGCTACTTTATGAAGTGATAAAGACAAAAGATAACCAGACTTAGCCAAACGCTTTTTAAAAAGAAGACCTAGAGTCATTTCTTTTACCAGATATTTGTAAAAAGAATTATCTCCTTTCTTGAAGCAGAAAAAAAAAAAATACCCAAAGGGGAAGAAAGAAATAAAAAAGAAAGGAAAATCACAGACTAGTCTAAAAGCAACTCACATTAGCAAATCCGTTGATATTCTCTACCAAAGGAGGGATGAAGCCAACATTTAGAGAGAATGCATTCACGGGCAGAATTGCATCCTCCTTTAAACGAAACAAACCTGGGTCTATTTTCTTACTTTACTTCTCCGTTCTTTTTTTTTGGGTGGGGGGGTTAAGGGGAAAGGCAGAGGGTCCAGAATCCATTGGTGGACAGAGAAGAGAAAGAAAATCGGGCTTTCTATGTTATTTCTGTATCGGTTTTTAGTATTATAGAGGAGTAAAGAAGTTTTTGTGTGGTGGTTTTTCATTGATCAGTCACTCTGAGCTAATGTAATTATCCTCATCAATAGGAGGCTGCAGAGAGAATCATTATGTGGGTGACATTGATAAATGATCGCCCAGGAACGGCCCTCTCGCGGGCAACCCCCACGTCTGACCCTCCCACACACACAATGTAGTCATAGAAACACCTAGAGAACCTCGAGCCCCGCCGCGGAAAAGGCAGGAGAGGGAAGAAAAGCCTCGGGCGGCCGAGGTGGGGGTGGGGGCGAGAGGGGACGGCCAGCCCCAGATCCAAACCAGTTCCAACGACAAAAACAGCCAGCGGCGGGGGGCGAGGGGAGAGGGACGATCTCCCCACCCGGCGGCCAACCCTCCCGCGCACAGTTGCTCACAACAAAGTGAAAATCCGCCCTCCAGACGGACCCATTCCTCCACACCTTTTCCCATGTGTGACCTCACTACCAACAACATCTGATGTTTGCCGAGACACACATTCAAAGGGGTCTCTCCAAAGGAGTTAAATAATTAGGTCACAAAACTTGTAGGCATCTGATTCTCACGCTAGTTTACCCCGCTCCCCAAACCCCAACAAACAACAAACCAACCCAGCCCATCTGCAAGAAAACAAAGGCAGCATCTGGGTGACACCCCTCTTTCTGCAATCCCCCCAGTTATTTACTGGGTGACCCGGTCCTTTCTCTTCACCTCCTCACCCAGCGCCTCTGATTATGAGATAATGGATTTTGCGATTGTTCTTGTCAGGGAAAAAAATCACCACCGAACCCCACGTTTTCAGCTTTCGACTGTTTTATTTAAGCCAATGGGAAGGTATTGAGAGCAGTAATTGATTCATAATGATCCATAAATCGATGTTGGAAAGCGGGGGGTCAGGGTGGAGGTGTACTAAGAGTAAGGCGGGTGATGATGCTGTTTATTTATTTTATTTCTAAAGCTTCAGCTAAAGTAGCTTTGACACTGTTGGGGCTGAGGGGGAGGAGTTGTTGGGCTCTGCCGGATCATCCATCATCCCTGTCACCCAGAGTCTGCCCGGAGGAGCTGTAGACGCAATCTCCCTTCTGTCTCTACACCGAAACTATTAATATTAAAACCTCCCTTCAAACACTGCCCGGACGGTCCCCATTCTCATCACAATCTGACCGGCCTCCCCCATCAGACCACCGTTTCCTCCGCGCGGCACCTTCTCCCAGCCCGGGCCCCGAAGGAGGGGCCCGCCCGAGTGCGCGAAGCCCGGAGTGGATGACTGCAACTGTAACTGGGACGGGCCCCCTGCTGCCCCCATAGTTTGCAACACGTTGGTCTAACTCTTAACACACACGCCCAGGGAAGGCCAGGTGAGGGCCGGGGTAGCCCTCTGCACCCTCCTCTGCCGTGGCCCAGGCCTCTGTCCAGCCTCCTCCCAGGCTCCGGGACGCACGTCCGCACCAACCCCGCTGGATGGGCGGCGGGGTCTGCAGCCTCGACGCTGGTGCCACTCTGCGCACCCAGACACCCGGACACCGGATTTTCTAAGAGAGTGGCAACTTGCAGCCGGAGTCCAGGCTCCTTATCAAATTGCTGGCCTGCTAGACTAATGGGGAACTTGTGGAGGATCCCTGTCCAGCCCCTTTGAAGGAAGGTCCCTCCTTTGACAGCTGCTACAGATATTAGCCACATTTCCCTTCCCAAATCTGCTCCGGGTTAACAGGCCCGCGGGAGCGGGGGTGAGGAGGCAGGAGGATCTTGGTGGACTCCAACGAGGGTGAGAGGTGGGAGCCGTGAGGGGTGCTAACCTGGGGGGTGGGAGAGAGGAGGGGTGGGAGAGAGGAGGGGTGGACGGAAGACACAGACTTTCCTGGTCTTTTCTTTTTCGTTTAGAATGTGGCTTCTTGCTCAATTCCCAACCCTTAACAGATGGCGACTGCAGTTCTCTCAGAATTTCTTAAAGAAAGGGAAACCTTTGGAATTTATTTCTGCTTTTGCTTTTTCATATAAATAAAAAAGTGTTTTTATATTACTCTTGTTTTGGAGAACATAAGCAATTTTATTCAGACTACAGTATTTCCTTTAACACTATATGGTTGTCAAAACACCATTCCCAGTTTCTTTGCTTTTGACAGCTGAGTCTTTCTTAAATATACCCAAATCGGAACTCTTTACACTAAATAGTAAACCCGAGATAGGAGCAAGTGCCTTCCGGGGTGGTGTAAAAAAAGCATTATAAAAATTGGACAAATCTATTACTTCTCTTTCTTAGCATGGGTTTGGGGGTGGGGGAGAGCAAGGTAATGCAAACCAATATTACAATTATCATTCATCTCCAAATGTTTAAGAGGGTTAAAGTTAACAGGATAGGATGTGGGTTTGGTGAAGCAAATAAGCACGAGATGACTTTATTCATTAAAACCAAGGATTGAAAGCTCTGGGCTCTAAACTTCAATGAGATAACTTAATAATTTCATAAACGACATCCTAAACATGAGCCAATTACCAAGTAAACCCTTCAGCATTTACTGAAAGAAAAAAATAAAGTTTTTTCCCCCCAGCTGATGTGAGAATTGATTTATAATGGCGAATTTTCAGAGTTTACATAAAACCATTTAAAGTAAACATCGGCAAATATTTAAAATTTACAGAAAGACTTCATGTAAAATAGAATAGTAAAAATGAGAGGGAAGCTAGCTCTCTTTTCCAAGTGGCACAGAATTTCTCTATTAAGTTAGTTTGTGTCAGAAGCGTCATTTCTATGTTTAAACAGCAACACATCACTTAAACTGATAAATGTATTTATAAAAATTCTACCTAAAATACAAAACAATAGAAGTTTATTTCCTTGTTCATTTATATAGAACTTCCAGAAATGCTGTCTGAAATGGAAAGATGGAAGAGCCCCAAATAAGATATAAGTATGGATTTCTTCCAAGTTTAAGTTTGCAGAGATAGTGAATTGTTTCCCTACCCGGCTGACATCACATATCTAGCTAACATTCATTCTTTCTAAACAAAGATTCCAAATTTAAGAGTTACAAAATTCCAGGATAGTATATTTATTTGAAAATTGAGGGGACATGCAAATACCTCACCCTTTTTGCACACTTTAGCAGACACTGTGCAGTATCAATAAGCTAATGATACAGACTTCCAGGAATGTTGCATAAAATTTTGAAAATGGCATTATACCATCCATTTGGTTTTGTTTTCAGAGAAAAATGTAAGTTTAGTTATCAAATCATCACACTAGCATCCCTGCACATGGAGGTGTCTGAAATAAAGATATACCACAGTATAATTTATAAAATATCAATGATTAAGTAATCTGTTAAAGTCAGAATTTCAAACTCCATAGAAGTTGTTTACTTATCTATGAACACCCATATGTAAATTTTCATTTACATATCCAACAATATTGTAGTAAGACCGACAGAAGAAAAACACAGGCAGATAAATTACCTTTGAGCACAGACATTATTTCTTATGTTGTAAAATTAACCCTGAAAAGTCCTTTATTCTGGCAGAGGATGACCGTGAAAAGCTTTATCTGAAAGTATATATTTTTTAACGTCATGCATCTAAAAAGGAGGCTGGCATGTTCAAGGGGATCTTTCAACCTGGCTCATTACGTACACATAGTTTTGTACCTTCAGAAGTTTTCTGCTGGTGGAACGTATAGGCCCAACAGACATTGAAAGGCTACAGATGATTACCTTAAAAATTACTGATAAGTTTAAAATATACTCAACTGCTGGGGGGAAAAGCCGTCACCTGCTTTGAACACTGTATAGAGTCGGCATTATGCAACCTTGTCCTAAAACCATTAAAAACGCAAAAGCCTAACAAAAAATCAAAAATGAAATATTTATTACCGCATTTTGTGACTTAACACCTTTTTCTTTTTAACATAACGTCACAGTCCTCATACAAGTATTTTAATGTAAATTTGACAAAGCTTAAAGGTAACAGCATTTTCTTCTAGTGAGGAACACGTGCTGAGAAAAGAAGAATTCATGGACATACAATACCAATTCCACAGCAGATCTGATACTAGCAAAAACATTCTTTTTTTTTCAATTGAGGTAAACACATAGAATATCTAACATGAAACAATTAATAGACCGAACTCTGTACGAAGTTTGTTACAGTATTCTCTTGCTTTTTATCCCCCAAGCTTTGAGTTTCTGATAAAGTCCTAGTTATGGTTCAATGACCATTAATAACTTTTTTGTGTTGAGGAAAGCTGCCCAACTTAGGATTGTTTTGTCCACAACCAAGGCTGAGAACTCCTGGAAAAGAAGCTCCTGCTCTGTCTTTAAATCTTCATTGGCAAGCTCTTTGAAGAAGAGTCCCCCAAAAATAAGAATTGGCTTGTGAAGCACGAACTATAAAGATCTGTTTGAAACTAAAGGACATATTTATGGAGGAACAAAGGCCGGGCATGAAAACACATTCTTGAAGCTGGAGTTCTAGTGATGAGGTTCAGCCAAACGTTCATCATGATCTCCAGCGTGGTTCTTTTCTCATTGGCCCAACAGGTTTAAAATAGATACCACAGTCTCTCCTGGATAGTGAATTCACTGATGAACCAAAACAGTCATTCTTTTGGGAACAACACACATAGTGTGGAAAACAAGGATATATTTTTTTTTCTCTTCTAAAACTATTTGAGGCAACATAACGGCGTGATCAACAGAAATGTACAAGTTTAACTTAGTTCCTATGTTTATACTACAGTA